>PVKH010013581.1:0-11344 GCA_004027955.1 Chaetophractus vellerosus | reverse complement strand
GAAGAAACATCTGTGTCCAGCCATGTTCTCTGCCTTACGAATCAGCATGTGCCAGGGCCAAGTTTACCAGCGCGGTAATAATGATGCAAGAGGGGCCACAGGGCCTCACAGTTACTAGCCAACGGAACCTTGTGCAAAAGAATGCAAGCGTTAGTACACTGCTTCAGAGCCTGGACTCCAGAGCCAAGCTTTCTAGGTGTGAACCGCACCTCTAGCACTTACCAGCTCTGTGACCTGAGCCCAGTTATTCTCTTCATGCCTTAGATTCCAGTAAAATGGGGATAAAAATAGGTCCTATTGCACATGAAGGTGGTAAACTTTAAATGAGTTAATATTTGTCAAGTGCTTACAACAGGGCTTGGCACACAATAAGCACCATGGAATTGACGGTTAAATAAATGAAATACAGTTGAGAGAAGGGATAGAGCTTGTAGGATTTAAATGGGGAGGAAGGGTATCATACTCATTTCCCCTGTTCCATTGATTCTTTCTCTGCTGCACAAACACTCTGGTCTCAATCATCCTCAAAATTAGAAAGGATAAATAGACCTCTACTCTGCTAATCCCCCTCTAAAAATGTCATCTCTCCTTCCCTTCATTGATCAAGTTTTAAGATGCTTCTACATGTACACCTGTCACTCATTCAAGAGCATTCATTACCCTGCCACTCAAAACTGGACTCCAGCCACTACACCATTTTGCTGAAAGCACTACCTATACCTACTGCCAATATCCAATGCCTATTTTTTAAATCGTTTACATCCTCTCCACTTTCTAGGACATTAAAATTTATTCACTATTCTATCGTCACAATTTTCTCATATATGGGCTCTGTCATGGTCATCAGAATGTTGACTCCTAAAGGCAAGAGACTTTCCTTCTCACACCTAAATCTCTTGGCACTAAGCAATGTCAAAATTAAATTGCTTTCTTAGATCTTCTCTCTAGCACTTGTGGTAGGCAGAATTCTGAGATGGGTCCCAAGAGGCCCAACCCCCGGGTATACATGACTTACACACTTCCTTCCTACTGAGCATGGATGAGACTATGGATATGATGGAGTTCACTCCCATGATTAAGTTATACTATATGTCAAAGATGAAGGGATTTTGCAGCTGTAATTGAGACCCCAAATCAGTTGGTTTTCAGTTCATTCAAGGAGAGATTATTTTGGGTGGGCCTGACCTAATCAGATGAGTCCTTAAAAGAGACTGGACTCTTCCTGAAGGGAGACATTCTGCTCCTGGCCTTGCAAAAGTAAGCTCCCATGTTGAGAGTGAATCTGTGGAGGGAGCCATTTAATTGCAATGGTCTCATAACATTTTATTATTCTAGAAGCTGAGCAGCCTTCAGGCAACAACTTGACAATGGGGGCTGGAGTCCTACAACTGTAAGGAAATAATTCCAACAGCCTGAGAGATTTCAAAGCAATCTTTCCCTAGTCAAACTTCCAGATGAAGATGCAGCCAGTTGATACCTTGATTTCAGCCTTGAGAGAACCTGAGCAAAGCCCCTCAGGCAAAATGTAGCCGACTCAGGCCCACAGAAACTGAGATAGAATCTGTATTGCTTTAAGCCACTAAGTTTGTGGTAATTTGTACTCATCTCATTGCCTGTTTCCCTCTGCCTTCCACAGTTTTCTCCTCTGGCTTTGCTGTCTTCACCCAGCACCTGAATGAGTATAGCTTTTTTCTTTAAATCTTTTTTTTTTCTTTTCGACCTCAATACTTCCAAGATCATTCTATTTGAATCACTTTAACAATCATCTATCTGTGGCTATGTCTAGATCTCTAAACTGCTCCTCTCAAGTCCATCTCCTACTTTTCCAATTGCCTGCCTTTTGAAACCACGAGTATACCATCAAATATCTCATTTGATGTGAATAAAATCTACCTTGTCATTGCCCTTCCTACTTGAAAGAAATTCCGCCTCCTACCTGGGCCTGTCCTGTTGATGACATCCCCATTTTCACCACCATTTAGTCTGAGAACATCACTAGTACCCTCTCCCTCTCCCCTTTCCATCAGAACTTATGACTGGCCAAGTGCTGTGGGCTTTTCAAAGTCCCATTCATATCCAATCTCTCTTTTCCATTCCCAAGGAAATTTAGACTCTTATTACGACTGGTATATTCTGGCTTTTTTCCTTATGTGTTAAAAATCTATTTCAAAATTGCTAAATGTTTATGTCTTACAAAAGTCAATGGAACTAACATGGCCTCAGATGGGCTCTCAAAGCCCATCACGTGAAAGTTTTGTCAGTTCTGTCATTTAATTGCAATGGTCTCATAACATTTTTTTTTTAACATCTCTGGACCTCAGTTTCATCGTCTGAGTATTGGGGAAAATAACATCCACCCCACTGGGCTGTTGTGAGGAGTACATGAAGAAGAATCCAATAAATGCTGGCTGTTCTAATTATTATGTCTCCTGCTGGCACCAGGGTCACAATCCTTGTCAATCAGGCTTGAAAGTGTAGCGTGGACTCTGATTCCTCTTTCTGTTTCCCCCTTACTGAGCCATCAAGGTGAACTTGACCAATGTCTTGCATGGTTAATCTATCAGAGCACGTTTTGGGTCTCCTGAGAGCATTAACAATATTGCTTGTTTATCGTTTCCTCCCTGAACACTGACCAACAAACTGCATTAAACACTGAAGAAGAAATTGGGAAGTTGGTAAGATGTAAACTCGGGGTTATTGGGGAGCATAAGCAAAGTGGGGTGAGAAGAAAGTAGAAGGACATGAATGTAATGGGCAGGCTTCACCTCAGCTAAAGTGAAAGAGACGCCCTGTGTGCTGAGTTTACACTTAATGAGCAAGTCCCCACGGGACACGTGCACTGCAACTGAGATCAGATTTTCTTCAAGGATCCTTACAATTTCCCATGGGAGGGGGGAGGCAGAATCTGGTGTCATTCAGCTTGTCATTTGCAATCCAAAGAAAACAACCAATATCAAGGGAATTCTGTTACAAAAGGAAAGAAAAAGATAATTGGATATGCTTCACATTTTTCAGTTAGCCCACTTGCCCCAAAAGTGTAGAGTTGAAAATCTAACTTTTTCCTGGTGCAGCTGAAAATACCACTAGATAATGGAGAAACTTTCAAACAATGTTGCTAAAAGACCACAGCCCTGAAATCCAGTGATAGGTCTCTTAGTAAACTTAATAGCTATTAATTTGGGTACATAACAGTGGCATACCATTATTTTCCTCCAAACATTGAGGACATGAAACTAGTGAAAATGCTTGTTCTAGTTTATACCAGAATAGATTAAAGATTTTATAAATATAAATGTAAATGTAAATATAAATAGCCTTTACTGATTTCTCCAATCTATCATTTTCAAAGAAATCAGCATAAAGAGCCCTAAAGTGGATAAACACTGGTCAGTATCTCAGTAGTTGAGGAAGAGCTTATAAAATTATATCAGAAGAGAGTCGCAGAGAGGAGAATGAGCTGAACATACAGATGAAATCCAAAGAAACCAACGCAGGAAAGAGGTAGGGAGTCAGGAGAAATTCCCTAAACAGGGATAGTGAATGCAGAGAAGTAAAAGTTCTAGTTGTTCTTGACAGACATACCTGGAGAGAGGAGGATAAGCAATCCTCCAGCCAGAGCGTCTCCAGTCAGCCTCTCTAAAGTGGCCTTGCCTTGTTCAGGTGATGGATAATGCTCTAATAACACTGTTCTGTGTGGCGGGGAAGCAGGGGAGACACTAGAAACCAGATGTGGTGGGAATGAGGGTAGAAAAGCAGAAGGGATGAAAATGATAATTTGTTGAGAACACTTGTATTTAATTTTATGCACCTCAGTTGATTTTAGCCCCACAACTCTCTAAGATTAGTATCATTATACCCATTTCACAGGTGTGGAAATATAGGACAAGAAGCGACGCGAAGGGGTAGATTACATTATCTCTGAGGGAGCATTCCCTTCCTTTCCCCGGTGCCCACGGTGCAGTTTACTTCCCTGCACCTTTGATGGTGGACTTGGCCGTATGACTGGCATGGAATGGGAACTGAAGACAGCACACCACTTCTCAGCCTAGGCTTTAAGAAGTTTCTCCTTGACCCTCTGGGAGCTTCTGACTGCCCTGGGAAGAATATACTGCAGGTAACCTCAACGCCTGCATCCTGGGCTTGAAAATAAGACATGTGGAGCAGACCGCTGCTACCACACAAGCTCAGTACAGTAAAGAGCTCCCACAGCTGCTCCACAGAGCTGGGACGATAAAATGATTATTACTGAAAGCTATTGACTAATAGAGTGAGTAACCAGTTGTTGTTGTTGTTTTCCCTTAACTGGCACTTACTAGCACTTGGCATCGTGACTGAAAACAGTAAGCATTTTCTGAACACATTAGCTTTCTTTTTGCTCAGAAAGGAAGAACAAGGGCAGTTTAATATAGAATTTCTAATTTCCTCCACCTTGGAAATTCTAAATATAGTTCATTTCATACTTGATATGTCTAACTTGTGAGCAAATTCGATTCTTATATAGTCTATCTCATTTTGCTCTGGTTTCTTGTGGCTTAAAGGCTGTGCCCTATCCCTTAAACTGCTATCTTGAACTACTATTTTTACTAATCACATTTGCTAAAAATATTGCATATTATTTTTTTCATATCATCTCCTCAGTTGGCATACTTTACTCTTCAGCTTGCTTGTGTAAATTTCATGCAGTATTTTTTCTTTCTGTTTCCTGTGATTATTTCCGTAGACTTTAGATAACAGTCACCAGTTCTTTGATTACTCTAAGCTTTTACAGAAAATTGTGGAATTATATTCATAAAAGGATTTGATATACTCTACTAATCAAAGATGTCTTTCTACCATTTCCAGACATTTCCATCCCTTGAGATTAATCCAGTAGTTTTGAGGGCAGTGAGTTTAGCGCAGTGACAATCCTCTACTACTCTAAAGTAAGACTGCTGTCTTTTCTCGGCCCTGATTTCTCTGAATATCTTTCCTATTTTATTCTTTCTTACTTAACCTCATGATTAAAAAAATAAATTGCCATTAACTTCACTCTGCCCCCCTGTGTCTAGCATTTCTTGCTTCATAATTTCCCTATAAGATGTTGGCCTAATAATTTAGAATTTGTTTTCCTGATGAAATGACCAACAATTAACAAGTTTATAGGAGAGTAGAAGCTCTTCCAAATTAAAAAATCTCCACGGGCTCACCCTCATCTGTAGAATCAATTCTGAATTCCTTAGCATGGCACACAAGGCAGCTCTCTGCCTGTTTTACTTGTGTCATCTTTTCCTAGGGCCCCACGCCCACATAGACCCTTTCTTCAAAGCAAACTAATACATGTGCTTTCATTATTATTTTATTGGTAAAGGACAGAGGATCATTGGAGTTAAATATCCTGCCTCATGCCACATTCCTCCTAAGTGGAAGAGCTGGATCCGAAGCATCTTTTGTAAGCTCTCACTCACACCTGTGCCTTTTGCTTACCTAGCTGCCTCCGCCTTAAATACCTCTCAAATTCCCTCCCTTCCAGGGAGCTCCTACTGACTCTCTGACTCTCACATGCCTGGCTCAGAGTCCCCTCTTGGTACGTTTTCCTGACCACCCCATGACAAAATGAAGTGTTGCCTCAATTGTGCACTCCTGGCCTGCTGCCTATATTGATTAGGGAAAACAGGAAAATACTCTTGGATTTATATCTCTGTCCACCTAATTGACACAGCTCCTTGAAAGCTGGGCCCTCATTTTTAATCCTCAGGGCCAAACATAGTGCCTGGCACATTGTAGGTGCTCAATAAGTGAGTGTTGAACCTCATCTGGATGGCAGAGGGTAATCTGGGTAGCCATTATTATTATCAAAGGAAAGAAAAGAGCTCTGGGAAAACTATGTCTGTGAATATGAATCAATTTGGATCATCTATAACTCATGTTGATGGAATAATGCTATAAGCTGAGTGTAAAGTAAAATAGTGGCCAAATATATCTCCTTGTAGCATTCTTATACTATCACAGAGACTTTTTTAAAGAGCTTTTGAGGATGGCTTACAAGTACTTCATATGCAAGAGACAGCTAGAGTGCAGGCCACCTTACAAAGAAAGATAACTTCCAATTTTCACAGCTAAATGATTAGGAGGGATCTTGGGATCTTTAAAAAGTGTCCTTATTTGAAAAACAGGAGCTCCTGGCTCATATAACTCATAATTGTACTGCTGACCGCACCTGTAATAGGAGTAAAATTAACATGTTGCCAAACTAAACAGATGAGCATTCTTGGATTTTGCCATCTTCTCACATTGCATTATCTATACTCGTTTATATTTGTTGGTGGATTAAAAAAAAAATGTGTCTTCTTGTTTGTCTTTTGCTTATAAGATGTGGTCAAGAGAGATCAAAACACGTGCTGGAAGACTTGTCAACCAATGGCTTACATGATGACTGGAGGTGGCTGTCTGGCTCATCTATACATTTATTACTCTAAACATTTGCATCCCCCTTTGGGAATCTTCCTCAGTAGGTTTCCACTGCCCACTTCTCAGCATGTAGAGATAAATCATTTCTATCTCATATCTCTGTTGATAGCAAAATCTCAAATCCATATGCTTATGGTCACTTTGAAAGAATGGGCAAGTTAAATACTCATCAGGAATCAAAGGTACCGACGACCGCATCCCTCTCTTTCTGACATGTTTCCTACCCTTCTCCCACCTTCATTCTGGTGGACCGAGGTGGGAACAGCTGGAAAATTCAAGGTTCTCATCAATCTAAGACATCAGGGTGAGAATGTTCACGCCATCCTAGCCCCCCACAAGAACCTCTGGAGTACTGTTGTCACGCTTCCTGCCGCTGAAAGTGCCAACTGTGCATTACCTTGTCTCCTTTGGAGGCTTTAATAACAGCCTCAAACTGTCTTTTCAAACCATTTTCTTTTAACGCCTTGACAGACAGACTAGCGTTACTTTAGATAAATGCTTTCTTCATCCAAGAGATATCAGAAAGAATAATTTCTCTTCAATTTTCTGCATCTTTCCTGTTAATTATTTTGAAACATTTTGCAGTATATTGCTCAGTACCATTAAAGGAAAATTCTCTCTTATGTCTTATCTATGCCTGCCTGCCCCCCAATCAGAGTTTTTACACTTTGGGGTGTCAGTTTAGAAATAAGATTTTACTAACTACGATGTTCATAGTTAAACCAAAGCAATGAGGGATCATTTGTAGCAATGATTTTCTCATCTGGAACACATATTAAAGGTTTTCCTTTTTCAGTTTGTTTTATATTTCCTCCCCAGAAATAAATCCGGGGTTAAAATACCTAGTATCCTTTGCTTTCTAGGCTATGCAATGAAAAGGTTAATTTACACAGGGCATGACTAAACTGTACTGACTGGACAGAATCGATGGCACCACAGGGAAACAGTAATGCATCACCTGGCCCCTTATCAATCAGTCGGCAGCAAAGATGACTGTACGTGCCAGCGGCAAGCCAGCAGCACGCATGTGTTCGTCTCCGTGATTTGTGCTGAAATGTACGCTATCCAGTTCATACCAGCCTTCGGCCAAAGCCTCGAGGGAAGTAACTACAAACCACAAACTTCCTGACTTTTATAAACATTCTTCATGGATAAATATGCAAATACAGCCACCAACATTTCCAGGGACTTAAGCTTGTAAATGACTGTTAGGAGTTGAGTTTTAAATGAAAATTTCAGATATGTTGGCAAGGTAGTTTTTTTACAACCCCCTTAGGTGGTCAAGGAGTTGATGTAGTTTTGGGGAATTATAAACTTCATGATGTAATAAAAAACATGAATTTTTTTTTACGACCAACTTAGGTTATGAAGAATGATGTGCATGCCTCCTGAAATCTCAAACATTTAACGCATAGGTGAGGAAGAAATAGGGCAAACACCTCACTGGCAGATAAAAGCCAAGAACTTCTTTCAGTTCTTTTTCAGAATGGAGATAAATGCCAGATTGAGTTACTTTCATTCAATAATCCAATCCACACATACATGTTGCATGCCTCCTAAATGCCAGGCACTGTGCTAGGTACTGGGGATACAGTGGTGAACAGAACAGAGCAAAAACCCTTCCCTCATGGAGTTTATGTTCTAATCAATATATTTTGTTCATCTCCATGGATCTGAGTCAAAAAATGTATATTTTCATTTCTAAAGCATTTTATTTTAAAATATCTCAGTTGGAACTGGATTCATTTTCTTAGAGAGCATGGATTTTTAAAGTTCACTCATCTTTGGAAATTGTTTGCTTAAATCTGGGAAACACACTTTTGGTCCAAGGTTCTTTTATCTACTTCATAGAGTCCTCTGCAACAAATGAAACTATACAGAATATAGGAAAAGTAAAAACTTTTTCCCAGTAGAAATAAAATAAAGTATAGCATCTAACATGTACTGCCTATTTTGTGGTTTCATACTTGATTTTACTTTTTATGACATCCATCTCTGTCCCAAGTTATCAGACTTGGCCCATTAAAACATCAAATTCAGTACAGCTTTCTTGAAATTTTGCAAAGTAGCAAACAAAATGAGAAGAACATATACCTTAAAAATCCATCACTGGCTTTCTGGATCAATAGTTGGCATCAGTAAATCTTCAAAAGACATGTGGGCAAGACTGTTGGAGCCAAGCAAGGATTTTTTCTTAATATGGATATTGATGTCATTTGAGCAGAGAGAAGCAGGAAAGATTTACAATAAAAGGGAAGTGATTATATAATACATCCAAAACATAAACACTCCATTAAGTTATAAAATTCTCTATATATGTTCTTTTTAGAAGGTCTTCCTAACAACCACTTCAGTTAGAAAAAAAAGGAAAGCTCTATTAATGATGCATTCATCTGAAACTTACTGAATCCCTGCTCTCTGCCCAGCACAACATATCACCACCATCACCATGCATTGAAGTTTAATATGTACCAGATGCTGAGCTCGGTGATTACCTGCATTTTCTCAGCTAATCAACCCATCAACCCTACAAGGGTGCGTTATTTGTACCCTCATTTTATAAATGAGGTAAATGATACTCAGAGAGGCTATGTCATCTATCTGTGGTCATATAGCACCTAAATAATCAGATATGACCCAGGGTCTCTCTCTCCCCTAAGCCCTCGGCCTTCACTACCACATTTTCCTGTTTCCCAAGCAGCTGCTTAATACATGGCATCATTACAATCATCAGCCTAGTATCTCTGTGTTGAAAAGGACTTTAAAAATTATCTAATCTGTCTCCCTAATTTAGAAATGAATTTCCCATGACCACATGGCTAACTGGTAGCAGAGATGAAACTAGAATTTAGGTTCTCATACAGGGTTGGTTCTACAATTCCACATATAACTGTGAAAAAGAAGTAATAATAATGAAAATAATAATTATAATAACAGCAGCGAGTATTTGTGGAACCCTTAAGTATCAGTCAAAATTCAAAGCACAGGGCATGTAAAAACTCATTCAATCGCCACAAGTTTATGAGCTGGCTACTTTTATGCCCGTAACACAGATGTACAACTGTGGCACAGAGAATTGTCTTTCCCAAGGGCACACAGAGAGGAAGTGATGGAACAAGAATTTGAACCCAGGTTAGCACACCCCTTAAACCGGGTTTCTGACTACAATTCTTATGCTCCTTAGTGGCAAAAAAAAAAAAAAAAATTCTCCCTTGTATTGAACTTTGGAAAAAAAAAAAAAAGTCCTCAGTTTCTCTATAGCACTTCTCCGATCTCCTCTGCCCAAATTTATATTCACATTTTCTCAACCCTAAGCCAGGCTTTGATAGTTATTACTGACCCTTATCATCACCCTGTTTCCATGAATACACATTCTACCACACTCCCCCTCCAAACAGATCATGGCTTCTGAGATCAGGATTGTTTCTTTATTCTGTTCCTTCCATTACCTATCAATTACAATGCATTTGCTATAGTAGCCATCAAATACTTGCAGAACTAGACATCTTAAACAAACAAACAAACAAACATACATCTGTGGCAGGAAGCTAAGATGCTACTAATTCATGTTACTAAATTAAATAGAGGACTTGCTCATGCAAAACAATACAAATCCAATGCGGGAACAATGCAGATCTAAATTTCAATTTCATATTCTACAGTAATTTTACAAATAGGTGGTTGGCTGACTTGATTTAAGTTATTCCCTACCTCATGCATCAAAATCATGCTAGTCATTTTAATCAATAGATATCCACATAATTTAGAAGGTCTTCCTAACAACCACTTAAGTTAGAAAAAAAAGGAAAGTTCCAATTCAAGTTCAACAACAGCATCCTAGCATAATGATATTTTAGAAATAAATTATAAAGATCCAAAATAATTATATAAGATACCTACATGTTGTTACCTTACATACCAATTTTGTAATTCAGATTTAAAAGGGATTATTCTTGTTCAATCATCAGTCCTTTTTCACCAAAATAATGGGAAAATTAAAATATTCTTACTGATCACCACCTAATCAACTTGCTGGATTAATCGAAGCTCTCTTCTAATCCCTTTTAAAACATAATGGGTGGTGTCCGTGGTGCCCAGAACAGCAAAATTGCCTTGAATACCTTCTAGTACCACTGCATGGTCTGCTTTCATCAGCTCAGTTGTAGGTTTACCAGGAATCTGCATTTCCATTTCCAGGCCAATCACACTTGTGATTATAGTTAAATGACTAAACATAACAAAAACTGATGAAATATGAATGCCGAGCAGGAAAGAGAGCTGCTCATTCTATGAGTTCTTTGGAAAGATGAGATAAGTCCAAGCCATGAAATTGACTGCCATTGTATTAGATGTAGAAGAGAAAACTTACAAGTTGGGAGAAAAACAGGATAAAAATACCAGTAGACCCATGCCTCGGATTGTTTTGAAAGTGTCCAAATTTTTACTCACCTTAAACAACTCTTTAAGCAGAACATTATGGGTACTACTAATATGAGAAAGTGGACGTGGAGTTCCAATCAGCAAATTCATATTCAAAGAGGAGCTAGAGCCAACAAAGTCTTAGCGAACAGATGTGTGATTTAATGGTCTAAGTTAAAAAAAATGTTTAAATATTATTTTTTATGAGTTATTGCTTTAGGGGTTTCAAGCAACTGCCCTGAGTAAAAGGGCTTCTACTGTACTATGTGCAAGCCATGGGTGGCTGGAGGCAGGGTGGGCTCAGCTCCTAGGCTTGGCTTCATGAACTGTCTTCATCAGCACCTTCTTATCTTCCTCTTGGGCTAAGCATTTTTTTTTCAAATATCATTGCCTTTGACCTGTGCTTGCTCTGAGGTCCTCAGAGTCTCCCCTCATTTACTTTGTTAGAGTCTTTTGTGGAAAAGCTTTTCTCCCTCAG
>PVKH010013580.1:0-16806 GCA_004027955.1 Chaetophractus vellerosus | reverse complement strand
AAGCCAGGCTTAATTAAAAAGCAGAGGGTCAGAGAACCAGGAATTAAAGATCCAGGCTAATTGCCAGGCAAGCATCTAACTGCACTGGGCCTTTATGGATTGGGCCCCAGAACTTCTCAAAGATCCTTCCAGAGAAATCAGCAAGCCACTACTTCCTCCTGCCCCCCACCTCCACCCCCACACACAAACTGCATTCACAGCTCAGAACCAGGTAGAAGCTCCGCCATAAGTCAGCAGAGGGAAGGTAGCTCATCTATAGTCTGGGCATTTATGCCTATCAGAAGCATTGGATGCTTTCCTCAAAAGGGCTAAATATTGCGATTCATGGGAGTTCTTTTGATAAAAATCCAGACCAATCCTGCCATGTGGCACTTAAATGGGGAGAACTCTAGTTTGAACCAACTTACAATTTTCTCCTTTACTTTTGTCCCTGATTTGGTCTTTATTCTCAGAAAAGAAAGGAAGAAAGAGAGGGAGGGAAAGAAGGAAGGAAAGAAGGAAATAAGAAATAAAGAAGGGAAATAAACTAAGGTTTCTTTTCTAGCAGGTATTAGGAAACTATCCTGAAGTGGCACTGAAAGTAAGAATTGCCCCCTGTGCTGGCCGAGGGCCTGTCCGCCTGCAGAATCCTTCTTTCCTTTCCCTTCCTCATCTCTGAGTCCTGCTGGCAGCCATCGGACGGGGACCAGCCAGTGGGAAGGAGGTTGGAAGGCAGAAACCAGACTATTTCTCCTCCCATTGCTATGGAGTCTCTGGCCCAGGCTGTGTCTCTCCAGTGGTTCCAGCCCCCACAGGACAATGTACTGGCTTCACTGGGTGACCCCAGTCCCCAGCTCCAATCACCTCCTCCCGCCATCCCTCCTGCTTAGAGGAGACAGTGACTTCCCGCTGGTGCCAAACTCTGGGTTGCTCCATGGTCCCCTGTGCGTGATGCTTTTCCATCATCTCTGTAACCACATCCCCCATATCATGTCCCTCTGCTTTAAATACTCAGAGTAGTTTCTGTTTCCCTGATTGGGCCCTGACTGACAAAGCCTTCAGAAATATGGCTAAAAAGTGAGGGAAAATCCTTGTACACCATTAACTGCGATGGTATTAAAGTGTTTTCTGTAGTAAAATAAACACATAAATAACTTCTTTTTCAAACTTCTTTCACTACTTAAAATCACAAAAGTCAGTGTGACCTCACAGCTCGATATACATACCATTGTCAATATGCAAAGTTGTTTTAGAAGGTATGTTATTTTTTAAGTTATGCACATATTTGAATGTGTTGAAGGTACAGCTTTGCTGGTTACAGTTATCTGATGTGAAAGTTAAGGGTTTGATACAGGAAATAACTGGAAATAACATTATCTAGGAGGAGTCAAAAGTCTGAATAACCCTGAACCTCAAAACCCTTCTGGGGGGGGGGGGGAATCATATTAGCCTTCACCCCCTATCACTCATTGTGGCTTAGTCACATTCAACATGGTCTGGGAGGGAAACAAAAATAGAGGGAAATAATATTATTCTCAAAAGGAATGATCAGAATTTACTAATTTATAATGACAGAACCCTGCAAAGTATCATATTCATTTATTCATTCATTCCAGTATTTAGCAATACTATGCCCATTATCTGCCAAGCACCATCCTACATGTTGCGAATACAATGGCAAGTAAAATCTGCTAAGATCCACAGCCACGTGGAGGAAAAGTAGTAAAGGACATTTGAATAACCTCACTGTTATTACATTCCAATAGGGAATGGTGCAATGAAGCACAGAACTATCACCCCAGATTTGATGAGGCAGGTAGACCTGGGATGGCTTCCCTGAGGATGAGCTGAGAGCTGGAGAACGAGCGGACGTTAACTAAATGAAGAAGAAGGGAAGACTGTTTTCAACAGAAAGAAAACAGCATAGCACAGAGGATTATGACCAATAAAAAGCTCTAGAATAAGTCCATGGTAACAAGATGGCATGGTAATACAGAGGCCAAAACTATGCAGCACTTTTTAGGCCATATTTTCATATTGACTTTGCATCAGGATGTTCTTCATTTTATTCTTTAATAACATTGTTTTTGTTTCCAGTGTGTTTTGTTTTGTGTTTACATTCTATTCATGACTTTAGATTTTTTTATTTAGGGTAGTAAAAAGTTTTTCTTGAATGAGTGCATTTAAGTTTTTAAAAAGTCAATTTAGAGAAAACTCAAGTATCATTTAAGAAATGGGTAGATTGGGCAAACACTATGAATGACTGAAGTTTAGGAATCTGACATAAGAAATAATGTTCTTGAATCATTTCAAAACCGGTAAAGACAGTTAACAATATTGTGGTTCACCAGGAAACTTCCATCATTATATCTCTGTCCTCAAATGCTCCTCAAGACAGATGTTGGTTAACAGTTTCTGGCTCCATCCCTTGTACATATGGTGAGAGTTTGTGTGGCACAGGACCTTAATGATTACTAGAAGTACATTCTGGGGAAATGGGTAAAATTAACAAGACCTGTCTCATTTTACTTTCTAAAAATAATTTTAATGTTGAAAAAACACTTGCTATTGTTTCTTTTTCTAATTACAAGATATATGCTTCATGACACAGGACTTGGAAAAACCAGAAAAGCATTTAAAAAAAAAAACAAAATCTCATAACCCTTTGATTAAGCGCACTATTTACATTTTGGTACTTTTATGTGTTTTATATGAGCTTATATTTATAGGTTATATATATAAATAATTAATATTATAGTTTATTCAATGTTATATATTTTTTAAATTTCAGATTATTAGAAACATTTTTATATGCCATTAAAAGTGCTCCCAGTAGCAATGAGCACACTGACTGCTCAGATCTTGGCTTCTATCACCATTCTCCAAATATAGGAACCAAAAATCCTTGGAAAAGTGGCTGAATCTAAGTCTGGGGCAGGAAATATACAAGATGAGCCTGGAACATCTTTTAGCAAGTGTAGCAGTTTGGCAGTTTGATGTAATTATGAATTCCAAAAATAGATATTGGATCATGCTTGTAAACTGGTCTGCTAATCTGGGCATAATTAAGTTATGATTAGGATGTTAACTGGGCCACATCAGTAGGGCGTTGAGCCCCACCCCTTGGTGGGTAGAGAAATCAAAGATAAAAGACACGACAAAGGACAGTGTTGAAGCAGTTTTGATGTTGGAGTCTTGAGCTGGAGCCCCAGGAAGTAAGAGAGCTTGGAGAGAAGGCCCCAGGAAAAGAGATGAGCTGTTCGCCTGAGAGTCTACAGCTGGCCTTGTGGAGGAAAGAGAGGCGCTGAGCCCAGAGAGAAAAGGAGCCCCGGGAAGAGAGGAACCCAAGAAGCCTGAACCCTGGCAAACATCAGCAGCTGTCTTGCTCCAACACGTGGCAATGGACATTAGTGAGGGAAGAAACTTATGCTTTATGGCCTGGTAACTGTGGACTTCTACCCCAAATAAATACCCTTTATAAAGACCAACTGATTTCAGGTATTTTGCATCAGCACCTCTTTGGCTGACTAATACAGAAAGAAAGTAAGGAAGTGCTTAAGGAAAAAAAATAATACAAAAATAGGGGTATGTCAAATGGACATGTGAGTCAACTGAAAGAGTTCCTTCCTAATGGCCAAGTCTGTAACAATCTGAGCAATAAAATAAAGCAGTATTGGATTATAACCTGAAGTATAACATGAACATCTTTAAGTCCATACTGATATAAACAAATGATGAAATAAATAAGTAGCTGGGGGGGGGGGTGTGTGTGACAAATTTACATTACAGAAGAATGCCAAACAATTTATGTAAATACTCTATTCTCAAGGAGGTGAAACATAACTCCACACTGAGTAGGCTGTACATAGTGATTCCAAAGAATACAGTGCGGGAAGGGACAAGGAGAGTAACTTTACAGTGGAGGAACCTCACAAACACTCCTCAGCCAGATGTTCAAGGTTAACATTAACAGTGATAAGTCGTGATTATAGTATGTATTCTTGACAGGATGTGATGAGAATGGCACTTTACTTCTGTGGTCTTGCTCCCTAAAACTCTAATACCAGACTAATCATGAGAAAAACTTCAGATAAATCTCAATAAGAGACATTTGACAAAATACGTAATCAGTACTCTTCAAAACTGTCAAGAGCATCAAAAACAAGGAAAGTCAGAAAATGTCACAGCCAAGTGGAACCTTGAATATGTTGAATCAATGTAATATGTTTATCTATAATAGCTATAACTGCAATAATAACCCAAAGCAGCTGAAGTGCCTTTAGACTGTGCAGTTTTTCAGATATTAAGTTCCATTCCTTTAGACAGCAAGAAAAATCCCAAAATTTGCATTCTACTCCCAGACTTATTCATTAATTCATGCCTTCATGTATTCATTCATTTAATAAACATCTGAGTAACTGCTATGCACCAGATAAATGCACTATTAGGAAAGTCATTTAACTACCTATGACTTTGTGCCCTGATGCATAATTTACAGAATTCTCACATTTGACAGGAAAAGATCATTTTGTGATCCTTGAAATTGATGGTATATGAATAGTTGTGGTAGGTAGGTACTTTTCCATTAATTTTCTGCAGTGCTTGAACCTCTAGGCCAAAATGAGATTCTATAACTGAAAAAGATTCCTCCTACATGAGCATTTGGTGATTTAAAAAAAAAATACTTATTAAAATAAGCAAATGCTTTTTTTTTTTTGCTATAATAAATGATCATTTTAAATCCTGGGTATAACCCTCCCAGCAAAATTTTCCTTGATTTTCAAAATGTCCATCTATCACCAAGCCCTTTGAATGTCTTCAAAACTGTTGTCACTGATTCAGTGATGTCTGATGGTTTCTTTTAAACCTTAGTGATCATTTCAAGAACTTCAACAATGGTATCTGTCAGATTGAATTTTTTGGAAATGTTCTCTGCAATGGACAGCTGCATACAGACAATTTATGGAGGGTGAGGAGATGGCCCAGGAGATAAGCTGTAAGGAAGTGAGGAAGGCAGGACTAGGCAGATGGATATGGCCACCCACAATGCAGTTTCAGTTAAGGCCTCAACGGGGAGGAAGCTGGGGGAGAGTGCATCAGGAGAGGAGGGTCTGGGCAGAGCAACAAAGTATCCTCTATGGGTTGATCTTCACTAATTCTGAGCCTGCTCATTTACTCACAAGAAACAATCTTAAACTAAGGCATCAAGTTTTTCAAAATAAAATCTACAATCCATAGACACATTTTGAATCACAAGTGAGTTCTGAGAACACATCGTTCGTTTCAGATATGAAATGGTTTAGGAAAGTAGGCACCTGCTATACCACAACTCCTAAATATGTGCTGATTTGACCTTCAAGATACAAAAAGATTCTTAAACATTATACTCATTTTGAGAAAATGAAAAGAAATGAGAGATATATATAGGACTAACAATGAGATAAAAACGCCTCAATCAGTTTTCAGCACAAAAATCTGAGGGAGTACTGTGTGGAGAGTTGTGTGCCTAGAAAGATTAGGGATCAAATTAGAACTCCTACATTTGAGAAACTGATTATCTCTATTTAACCTTGAAAAATAAAATCCCTGTAAACGTAGTTGTGGCAATGTGGGAAGCTCTTGGGAGTATAAAAGGTAGTTTAATTTAAAAAACATGTGGCTAACCAGCTCCTTGAGATAGTCTTTTAACAAAACAAATATCAAAACTATTCAATAAATATTGTAAAATTAAAAGATGAATTTGTTTATGTCATACTGCATCATCTATCCCTAATTATTCTTTTTGGTACATTGAAAATTACAAAAAATTTCAATGAATAGAAAAATCAGTATTACTTCAATTTCAAATATGTGGAGAGTCTGCTATGCATAAAGAATATATTATGCACAGGAAGTAACTAAAAGTAACCTCTTCTTAGATCTTAAGATATAGAGGAGAGAAATTTCTCAAATATTATGAAATATCTAGAAACTAACATTATGAAAATATCTATAAAGTACAGGCAGCTCTTGGCTCCTGAACTGATGAGGTTATAGAAGTTCATTAGAAAGCTGCCTATTTGAATATTCTAGCTGTCCTGATTTTGTGATAATCAGGGTAGGCTAACATCCACTATATTAGAAACCATGCATGTGTCCCCAAACCTAGTTTTTCTCTCTTGGTCTGGTTTTTAGAATGCTGGTGATATACTAAGCCTAATTTATTATATGACCATCCTGTGTGGGAAATGACTGTAACTCTAGGTATCTTTGGTCAACCTTAAGAAATATAGCAGGGGGACAGATGTGGCTCAAATGGCTAGGCGTCTGTCTCTCATATAGAGGGACCTGGATTCGATCCCTGGGACCTCCCGGTAAAAATTAAAAAAAGAAAAATATAGAAGGCACGCGGTTCGCCAGGACCCGTGTGCAGGTGCACCGCCAGGCCCCACAAGCCACGAAGCAAGATGATGACATAACAGGAGACTGACACAAGGGAGAGCCAAGACAAGACGCACCAAAAAAAAACAGGAACTAAGGTGGCACACGTGGTAGGACGCCTCTCTCCCATATCAGAGGTTCCAAGGATCAAATGCCAGTGAAGACAGGAGGAGAAGGATGAGAAGAGAGGGCAGGAAATGGACACAGAGAGTTGCCCAGCGAATGGACACAAAAACAGCAACAATGGGGGGAGAGCGGTAAAAATGGACAAAAGTACATAAATAAACAAATAAATAAATCCTCAAAAAAAAGTATAGGGGAATAACATACATACTATAATTAGTAGTAATACTTTGACAATGCTCTTTCATAATTTAACAACTGTTTCACAAAAATGCAAAGTATTTGTGGTGGGGTGATGTGTGGGAGCCCCATAGGATGTTATGCACATTTGTTTTGTAAGTTCACAATGTTTACTGAACACTTATTGTTTATGTATGTTCATGTATGAATGATATACTTCAATAAATTGTTTAAAAAAAATAAAAAAGAAAGAAAGCTGCCTGTTTACTGATTTCATTTGCCCAAAGAAGCAATGTCATAAATGGGGATGGGTTTCCAGATGAGACCTACTAATGGAGTGTTAGCAATTCCAAGCCAAGTTCTGAGTGCAAGAAATCATGAGGGACCAGAAGATGGAGTTGGAAAACAGAGCAGTTTCCCATTCTCTTTCTGGACTCAGAGCCATTCTATGGCAAAGTTCTGGATCCATGAAAGTCTCAGTTAGCATTCTCCCATCTCCCTTTCCCCGTACCTCCATGCAGACTTCCACACTTTTCTGACCTCTTAGCATCCTCCCTCATCTGGAGCCCTGTGACACCCATACAGTCCCAGGTCACTGCCTCAAACTCTAGTCTGAACTAATTCACTCCCAACCCCATTCCACACACTCAACCACTCAAAATATGCCTTTTCTACTCTGGAAATTAGGAGGGAAGACTCTACATGAACTAATTCATGCTAAATTATGAATGGCCAGTCCTTAAGGCTCCAAGAGACACTGGAGTAATTTGTAACAAGATACTTGTTAACCCAAATATTAGGCATTAACAGGCTACTGGGAGGGGAGAAGGTCAGAGAATAGTGAATATGTTTTGTGCACTAACATATGCCAGGAACTTCCCTGGCTCCATTGGATCCTCTTAATGCCATCAGGTAGGTTTGGTACTCCCCCCAGTTTTAGAGAAGAGAAAAGAAATGTGAGGCTTGGAGAGGCTAAGCATCTTTCCCAAGCTCAGGAAGACAGTCTACCTGGTCCTCTCTTCCCCATGGAAAAGTAAACCAGTCTGGTCCCCACCAGAGGGGCAGCTCTCCTAGGCCATTCTTCTATTACACTATTTCTTTCCTTCCTTTGGTTCCGAAACCACAGATCCTCTAAGAATAACATTTTTTTCATAATGTTATGGCAGGGATACGAGGAGAAACAAAGGCAGTGATGGACAGATACCACTAAAGCTTATTTGTATAAATGAAGCTCTTTATAAGTGGGGTATGGATTACGAACTGCTTGTCTTGTAGGCTTGGAGAAGGAGAGGATGATATCTTAACTTCATCAGTGTATTTGTCCCCTGAGCATCAATATCTACATCTGTAAGGTATGCTTTGTATGTAAAGTGTGGGTCCAGCAGCTCCCTGACAGATTTTCTGGAAAGCTGATCACTTATCTTCCCGACCTGAACCCCAGGTGCACATTGGTAATTTCTGCCTGCCCAACATCTATTTGCCCTCCTCTGGGCAATGGTAATGGCAACTTGTTTTGCCTTTAAGTACCTGCCTCTCTTCTATACTCTCAGTCCTAATTGTTTAGGTTGGATGCACCTCACTCCTGGTCACCAGGGATACACACATGACCTGGCCAAAGCTCCATATTCCCTGGCCAGTGACCAGAGAAAGTGACCCAAATCACTCCAGTGAGGGTAACCCCCAAGAATTTTCTTTCTATTAGGTGGGTATAGCTGTAAGGAAGATGTAAACCCAGAGCGGCTGGGGGCCATGATGTAGAGAGGACCCACCTGTGAGAGAAGATGCCCAAAATCAAGCAATTCTGAGAGAATTCCTACTCATAGGCTGGTGCCCCAAGCAGAGACACGACTGGCTTCCAGACAGGCAACTCTGACTTAGGCCGGTGTTTGCTTATTTTAAAGAAAATAACTGTGCTTCAATTTTTCAAGCCCTAGAGAACACACACACAGATCCATACCCCTCTGATTCTTTCTCCTCTTAGGTTTGAGAACTGCCCTCGAACTGTAACAAATCTCGTTCTTGAACACTGATTCTAGACTGTGGGTTTCTACAATTTCTAGCACATCTATTTCTAACAGATGACCATGGAATATTGAGAGGAAGTGAGTAGAGAGAGCCAAGAGGACAAAAGCCGACTCATAACTATTGCTGGTGCAAACCAGACCAATTGCCTCAATAGCTGTTAGAAATGAGATAAATCCACCTCCATTACTTGTCTCCCGAGAACAGGAATTCCCTGGGTTTTATTTTACTTAACAGTGGGATATCTGTGCTACCTGAACAATTCCTGGAGGGCAGGGACCTTCAGGCCCCAGAATCTAGAGTAGATTCTATCTCTATGTGTGTGGCCAATATTCATTAAATGTTCAGTAAATTCATTAAGTGTTGACTGCTGAGGAAGATAATCAGACTGAGCTTCTATTAGATATCACATTCTTTGGTAAAGGATTCTCGCCTAGGTGGTTCAGAACCAAAGAAGAGTCTCTATATGAGAACCTATAAGAAGGGAGCAGAACTCAACTTCTATGAAACGAAACCCAATATTAACAAGAAATTCCAATTGTGACACACTCTTTATAGACCAAATTAGGGTTCAATTGCAAGCTTCTCTCTTGAGTAAATGCTGCAGGCTACTTCTACCTTTGTACTTTGTATTTCTGGGCACATTTCTTCCTAGGAGACCAGTCTACAGCTCTTTACTTTCAAGAGTCATATGTGTATTTTGCAAAGTTCTGGGGTAAGTACACAATTTTGTGGTTGAAAAGTCAAGTTTTTATTTTTTGTAGGGTTAATGGGGTCACCTCATTTTCATGAATTATCACTGAGTCTTCCTTTTATCCCAAGGATTCTAATTGAAGGTTCAGGAGTCCATGGGTTGAGGTCATGGACTTCCCTTCTTGAAAGTGAATGCACAATTTTGGTTTTGTGTACATTTGTGTTTCTTTATGAAGAGAGTGCCATAACTTTCATTAGTTGCTGAAAAGAGACTATGATTCTCAAACAATGAGAATTACTATTAAATTCCTCTGCTGTTTGAATAGTATAATGTTTACGTTTTTATGAATCTAGTAAAGTACTTCATAAAAAAAAAAAGACCACATCACATTTCTCCATTATAGCAGATAAAAGAATATAAAGTTAAAAGAATGATACCCTTTTGACTTGGGCATGGCTTCTGTCGATGGGAATTTTGACTAGATGCTATTTCCTACTCCAGAGGGCAGTGATGCTTGGGTCTTGGGGCAGCCAGGCCCTACATTGTTCCTCCTGAATGTGGCTCATCATGGTCTTGGTTAGGGAAGTCATAGCAAAGATTGCCAGGCCTGAAATGAGGAGGGCTTGGTCTAATTTCTTAGCTCTCAGCATACTCAAATCCATATCCCTGAGCTTTCAAAGAGTGGCTGGTTGGCTGACTTATATTGCCACCTCACCTTTGATGTTTTGATGGACTACAACCTCGATGAGGAATTTTTACATGTTTTTTTTTTCCTCCTGTAATATCCTGTAACACATATAATGGTGAGCTTTTATTACACACTTTAAGCTTTCCTTCCTGTTTGAGAGCATGGCTTCAAATCTGTTTCATAAATGTGAATATTGGCTATACATGAATATAGAAAAATATAAAACAAATAAAATATCTTTCACCATGGTTTTAGATCTGTTCAACAAGCAGTCTTTCCAATCATCCCACTATTATGTTAACAAACAACAGATTTTTAAATGTAACTTCCCAAAGTTGTTTCCCACCCTAATTTCAGTAAAGAAGCTAGAAGCTCATGAAAATATCATCTCCATAATTTATAGATGGTAACATCTGGATCACTGGTTTTTATCTAATTGCCATCTCTGCCTAGACCCTGAAATGTGCTGCCTTTGAGAATCTCTCCCCTGAGTATTGCAAATGGGACATTAGACTGCACTTCCTGCCCTCATTTACCTTTCGATGGTGCTCAATAAAAAGGTAATAGGAAGAATAAAATGGTATGTTTTTCCAGTAGGAAAGATATTTTCATCTATTAGATATTTCTATTTCTTATAGACATTTTTTAATGCTGTATCTTAGTAGAGAAAAGGCAGCCCCAAACAACGTCTGTACCTCTTCACAAAGCAGCTCTGTGAGTGCAATACCGTTCCACAGGCAGCAGTGAAGTAAAGCTATTCCCAGACCACAGTAATGAACTTTCCTGATGTCATGGCCGAGCATCTAGGCTCTCAATACTGCTTCAGTACTTGATAAAAGTCCAAAATCTGAAGGCCCTCACAGTCCTGCCTAACCTGATTCCTGCCAACCATTCCAGGTCCATCCTGGACCTTTTCTCTTGCTGATCACATTCCAACTGTCCAGGCAGGCATTCTGAGTGCATGCTGCTGGAGTCTCTCTGCCCAGAACCACCTCTCACCTTCCCTATCCTCCCCTCCCCCTTATCTGGCCAACTTCTGTGTATCCTCTGAGTTTCATCCTAAATGTCACTTCTTCAGGAAAGCCTTCCCTGCCCTCCTCTCCCCTCAGGATTAGGTTAGGCCTATTACAATATGTTCCTGTAGTTTCCTATACTCCTTTTTTGCATGAATTTTGATGGATTACCAAAATCAGGCTGGGTAGAGATCTTCTAGCTACACGTATGCATCTGGGGCTGGTTCATTGCAAAGAACATTTTAACTGAATCTCAGCCCCATTCCAAGGCATTCAGAAAACAGCTGCATGACAATACTCACAAGCAGATATAGCCCGCTCTGGGTATTGAGGAGTATCATGTAATATAGTGTTTAGACACATGAATTTGGGAGCCAGCCACGTAGGTACAAAATTTACTCAGCCTTTCTGAGCCTCGGCTTCTTCACATCTAAAATGAGGCTCAGATTCCTCACCCCTTAGAGCCATCAAGTAGGTTAAACGACATACTGCCCATGCAGCATTTAAGACAGTAACTGAGGCAAGACTAAGATTTGACTGCTGTTAATATTACTACCAAGAAACAGACAAATTCTGGCAAATTCAGAAGATATTATCTTATATTTTGCCTTTCCCTTGTTAAATGAATATACCCCAAGCTGGCATATTCACAAAAGAGCTAGGTGCCCAGAAAATAATGTTTTCCTGCCTAGTGATCATAACATTTAAACTAATTTCAGAATGTACTGCTTTATTTTTCAAAGGAGTTGAACAGCACAATTTGAAGTCAAGATACATGTAGAGAATTCACAAGAACAAATTAAAAAATATTTGCTTTTGAGCTTTCAGAACTGAGTCCCCAAATAAATAAATAAACTAACCCACTCCCACTCACTGTCTTCCCCAATACTTTTCTCCAACTAACAGTGGCACCTTTCTCTAATTGCCCTGCAGAACTACGCTTTGACTCAGGCCCACTAGCAAGACTGGCATTTAAAGGAGAGTCAGACCTCAACCACAAGTCACTGGTTTGGGTACCAGTCACATACCTAGTACCAGTACACTGATGTAACCTCATGAACTGGTGAGCAGTGGGTACCCTAGAAATTATGGCCTTGACAAAAGCAGACCTCTGTTAACATCCAAACTCTGTCACTAACTGTGGTCATAACCAGGACTGCAAACAAGTTACGAAACCTCTCTAAGACTTCTTCATATATAAAATGCAGCTAACAATACCTCCCTGTCAAATCTGCTTTGAGGCTTAAATATGGTAATGTATATAGTCAATAACATTTATTTGAGATATTATGTATGGAATGCTTACCAGGTACATCTGTGTAGTTTCCTTCCCCTAAAACCATTCGTTCAGACTGGGGACAAGAAAGCATCAGAGACAGAGGCAAGACAAGGCTGTAGAATGTAGAAAGCACTCAGTTGTAAGATTCCTATAATTTATAACATACATCAGTAACAAAAATAATGAGGAAGATCTAGTGGAGTACCGGTGAGCAAGAATGTCTTTTTTAAGGAGAAATGTCTCTCTAGTAATCAGAGATATAGGTTGGTTTAACACCAGTAAGTAGTAGGATATAGAGCCAGGATTATGTCTGACTCCAAATACTTCTAACCATTACACTAAATCGGTTTTTATTAAATTTACTTGTTATGAGATACCTGAAGAAATAAGGAGAATGGGAAGAAAACGCCTGTAGCAAAGAAAGGCTGTAATGTTACTATTAGGCTGGGGTGGAAGATGAGGCTTTAAAACTTCATTCCACACCTCCATTTAGAGTTATATTTTCCTAAACCGAGTTACTCAGGCACAACCTACTTCAGACAGCCTCACTTTGTAGTGCTTAAGAGTACTGACTCTGTCATCAGATGGCCTAAATTCAAACTGTAGCTTTAAAACATATTGAAGCATATTAAGCAAGTCACTGAATCGCTCTACAGCTCAGTTTCTTCATCTGGAAAATGGGGGCAATAATAAACCTATTTCAGAGCATGCTGTAGTAAATAAATGAGTACATATATGTAAAACACCTAGAATAATGTCAGATACATAATACATGCTATGTATGTTTAGCTGTTGCTAATATTAATTATAAAGTGTCATTTAAAAAGGAACTGGGGTGAGAGGCCTATATGTTGGTTGCTCTCTGGCTGGAGGTGAGATGTCACATCAGAGCAAAGACAGTCACACTTGGCGTGGACTGGCAGTGACACAATCAACACGTCAAAGTTCACTTAACCCAACTTTAGAAGGTGGAATTGTGATTTAACAAAAATTAATCAAAGGCAGGGTAGGACAATCCCTACAACAATAGATTCCACTCTCATGAAGATTTCTGTCCAGGCAGTTCATGCACACTTAGGCAAAACTATTTCACACAACAGACTTCTAGCACAAAACACAAACAAAATCTGCACAGTTCCTTGAGGCTTATACTCCCAGAAAGGGAAAAAAATGGATTTTAAACTATGAAATGGTTATTTGTAAATATACCACTCAGGATATAATCCAAATATATAATTAAGAGGATGAATGAAGTAATAAAATACTGTAGGAAATTTTTTTTCTAACAGTGTCATTGAGGAGGCATTGCCATGGCAACATTAGAGGAAAATAAAATATTCTTTAAGTAACTACAGCAGATGAAGGTTCTATTGTCCCAGATCCATTTGTTTCTAATTCAGTTATTCAACAACTTTCCTTTTGAAGTGATTTCAAAAATCAAGCTTCCTGTGATTATGAAAATACATCTTTATGATTCTTAAAGTTATACCTTTTCTCTAAATAGAGAGATGAAATATATCAATATAGAAGCTCACCAAAATACCTCCCCATTTCTTATCTGTAAGAATCACTTAAAGGAAAAGGTAGGCCAGGCTTGAAAATATGATAGATCTTATTTGTTGTGACATCTGGGTTTGAAAGAATTAAGAGAGTAATTCAATGAGCTCTCTTCTGTGGTGGCTGTAAATAAGATGGATAATTACAGGAGGAAAGCTATTTACTGAAGAAAAGACATTCCTTATATATTAGTTTAAATTCAAGGTGGTTTACTGATTCCGGTTGTACAATACAAACCATAGCAAACCACAAATGATGTCTTCTAATTGTTACGCTTCTTCTTGTGTTTTGTTTTTATCTTCTCTGGCTGAGCTGGCTACTGTACATTTAGACGGACTAGATAAACTTAAACCAGTTGTACAACTACATGGACTAGATAAAACAAACCATTTGTAAAGATTACCTTATCATGGACATTTGGTACTATCAAATTATATTTTTACAAATAGAAGGATATTAGAGTTCTTTAGTTGATGGGTGTGAAAGAAAATATACCTGTATAAGTTGCACCTATTGAAGGCGTACGTGCACGGGACGTGTGTGTGGCGCGTGTACCTACACAGCTTACGTCAAAGGACTACAAAATGCCACAAAAATCACAGAGGCCAACTGTTTAAGTGTCACCCTGAAAAATTATTATGAAAGCCTCTGATAAAGAGAAAACTGCCTGACTTTCCTTTCTTTTCCCTGCCTATTTTCCAAGCAAAGAAGAAGTGAAACAGCTGAAAGGCATCTAGCAAGAGGGCAGAGAAGGGAGAGCCAAGACCCAAATAATATCCCACCTGGATAGCCCTATGACAGCATTAAATCGACTAACCACGGCTAATCACCCAAGACACACAAAGATCCTCTCGTGTCATCTTCCATTTGCTCATATTCTGGCAAATGCCTGGGGGTGGGTAGAGGTGGGAAGGTAGAGGGAGAGGATTTCAAGTCAGATAGAGGGGAATATGTAGAAGAACATCTTGAAAAACTCCAGCTTACAATAGAAAACAAGATACTCTTGAGCTCCTTGAAAAGAACAGAGGCAGAGTGTACAGGGCCTGGGAAATGAACAGAATGGAAGACTCCCTGCCCCCTCTGCCTGTTCCTCTCAGTCTTACTCAGCTGATACCCACAGAGTGGACTGGAAAACCACAAAAGCACCAGTGTGACTGGAGAGTAAATGAAGGCTGTCTCATGGGGCCACAGGGAACAGAGAGAGGCTGAGGAGTAATGACCAAAATGGTCAAGCAAATATATTTTACTTGAAACTCTGTAGAGTTGAATTGGTACATATGCTAGGCCAGAGAGAACCAAGCAAGAATACGATCACTGCTGGACCCCATCCCTGTCCCTTACCTCCAGCTTCCTTTTAAAAGGAGAGGGAAGCAAAGATGAGGGAAGGGGACCGAGCAGCCCATGTCTGCTCTTGGCCAGTAGGCAGCTGGGCCCCACACTGATTCAGGGTGATCTGATCTTAAGGGCATCTGAGACTTGGCAAAGGCTCTGCGATGACCTAGAATGTATCTCTACAATCTATCCCAATCTAAAAGCTATTTTGGAAAGCTTTCAGACTTCTAATTTAGTGTGGTAAAAATACTATTCAGTCAGTTACAACAATGCTGAAATTTTCTTTAATCAAAAGCTATTTTACATTTCAATAAAAGAAAGGAAGTCAAATACACCTTAAAGGTCTAGAAAGAATATCATTTCTAATTTTGAGAGAATGTTTTCTTGTAATTTTCAAAAACTGATAATTTGTCAGGGACAGATCAGCCTTCCATCTGAGAGAGAATGGCTATGTTAACACATTTGGAACACTTTGCCTTGATTGGGAATAAAATTTTCCAGCCAAGCACTGGGATTCCATTCCATTATACCTATTTCTCTAAATATATAGCCACTCTGACATCAGGCACCACAAATATTCAGGTAACAGGCATATATAGGAGGTTTTTTTGTTTCACCTGATTTTTTAACTGACAATATGTCTTGTACTTTCTCTTGATCTGTTAACACTCACTACTTTCAGCGCCTAATGCTGCAGAGAAAAGAAGAACTATTTTATGCAGAAAGAAGCCAAAATAACAGTAAAGAATATCAGGTATTACAGCAAATAGATGACAATCTGGCACTCAGAAGCCTGGCACTTCCACAAAATTACCACCTGGGAAGTCAATCCTTCCTCCTTCCCCAACCTCCCTCCCTGCCCCGCCCTCCCCCCCAAAAAACTTGCCTTTGAATGAAAGCATTTCTGAACAAAAAGAAGAAATATCAAAGACATAAGGGGGAATTGTGCTGTGACTGACTCCTTCCACTCACCCTTTCCCTGACAGTTCATCCAAATCCTGGGGACCCTGCCTCCCCAGTTTCTCAAATCTTTCTGTCCCTCAAATCAGGTCCCCAACTCCAGGCTTTCACTGAGACAGTTGTAACCTCTACTTCACCCTTCTGAGGCTTAGATTGACCCCATCACTCCCCTGCTCAGATGCCTCCTGGGTTCCCTACTGCTGCCCTGGAGTACCCCAGTCAGCCCCCGCAGCCTGACCACACCTTCATTTTCACACAAATCCTAACCACAGTTCAAAACATGGCAAAGGCTGGAACACCATCAACTTGCCGCCCCAAACCGACAGACTTACTGTACCCACCCACGCCCACACTGCCCCTTCCGTTTACAAAGGAAGAGCGGCCCTTCTCCTGGCTAAGGCCGCCACCTCCCCCTGGTCTCTGGAACCCACCCACACCCCCACCCATGTCCTTAGGGACCTCACCCCATCCATTATGCCCATCGGCCTTCTCTTTATCTTCAACCTCTCCCTTTCTACAGCATCATTTTAACCAACCCACCCAGTTGACATCCATGTTA
>PVKH010013579.1:0-16805 GCA_004027955.1 Chaetophractus vellerosus | reverse complement strand
TATTAACTAATGCAGTGCGAATGCACCGAGAACATTAGTTTTACATACCAAGCAAGTTATTTGTTTGTCTCATGGCAATGCACTTTTTTTCAGTTACAGCGAATGATACAACAATGTTATTCCCTAACACCATGTGAATGTACCAGGAACATTAGTTTCCCAAACTAAGAAATATACTTGTTTAACTCATGGCTACACCCTTGTTTTCAATTACAATGAATGCCATATCACTTCTAATACCTAAAGCTCTGTGAATGCACCAAGATCTCCCATTTTACAAACTAAGAACTATACTCGTTTAAGTGACCACTATGTCCTTGACGTCAGTTACAATGCATGCAAAATCACTGTTTCTGCCTGCCATGGTGGGAATTCAATGGGAACCTCAGTTTTCCAAACCAAGGCAGTATTTGCTGAAATGGTGGTTATGCTCTTGTTTTTCCTTACAATTATTTTCATATCCCTGTCTTTACCAAACTTTCTGTGAATGTTCCAAGGTCTTCATCTTTGAATTCCAAGCCAGTCACTGGTTCCAGGGAAAATATGTACCTGTTTTCACTTATAATCAATGTCTAAAGATTTGTTTCACCTAATTCTCTGTAAGTGAAACAAGAAGATCAGTTGTGGAAAGCTGCAAATTACTTCTTTATTTGGCTTCTATGCCCTGTTTTTCACTAACAACTAATGCCAAATCTCAGCTACTAATTAATATCCTCCATTTTACAAACTAAGAACTACACTGGTTTAACTCAACTCTATGTCCTTGTTTTCAGTTACAATGCATGCCAAATCACTCTTTCTGCCTACCACTGTGGGAATTCACTGGGAACCTCAGTCTTCAAAACCAGGGCACTTACTTGATTAAATGGTGGCCATACACTTGTTTTCCCTTACTATTCTTTTCAAATCCCTGCATTTACCTAACAATGGATGAATGCACCAAGATCGTCAGCTTTGAAATCCAAGCCCATCACTGTTTTCAGGACACAAATGCACCTGTATTCACTTATAATCAATGACTAAAGATTGGTTTCACCTAATGTACTATAAGGGAACGAAGAACATCAGTTGTGGAAACCTAGCAAATTTCTTCTTCATTGGCTGTTGTGCACTGGTTTTCACTAACATGCACTGCCAAATCTCCACTGCTACATGGTGCCCTGTGAATGAACCCTGATTATCAGTTTCCCAAACTTAGTAATTTCTGAGTTTAACTGCTTCTATACCCTTCTGTAGGTTATGGTGAATGCCAAAACACTGCTATTAACTAATGCTGTGTGAATGTACCTAGATCATCAGTTTTACATATCAAGCAAGTTATTTCTTTGTCTCATGGCTATGCACTGGTTATCAGTTACAATGAAGGCCACATCACTGTTCTTACCTAACACTATTTGAATGAGCCTGGAATATCAGTTTTCCAAACTAAGAAACATACTTGTTTAACTCGTGGCTGTGCCCTTCTTTTCAGTTACAATAAATGCAAAATCACTGCTAATACCTAATGCTCCATGAATGCACCAAGGTCATCTGTTTTACAAACTAAGAACTATACTTCTTTAACGTGACTCTGTGTCCTTGTTTTCAGTTACAATGCAAGCCAAATCACTGTTTCTGACTACAACTGAGGGAATTCACTGGGAACCTCAGTTTTCAAAACCAGGGCAGTTACTTGCTTAAATGGTAGCCAAACCCTTTTCTTCCATAGTATTCTTTTCAAATCCCTGCATTTAACTGACACTGTATGAATGCACCAAGATTTTCAGATTTGAAATCCAAGCCTATCACTGGATTCAGGGAACAAATGCTCCTTTATTCACTTATAGTCAATGTTGAAAGGTTGGTTTCACCTATTTCTCTGTAAGTGAACCAAGAACATCAGTTGTGGAAAGCTAGTAAATTACTTCTATATGAGCTGTTGTAACTTGGTTTTCACTAACACCCAAGGCCAAATCTCCACTACAATTTAAAGCCCTGTGAGTGAAACCTGATTATCAGTTTCCCAAATGTAGTAATTTCCTAGTTTAACTTGTGCAATACCCTTGTTTCTGTTACAGTGAATGCCAAACCTCTGCTATTAAATAATGCTGTGTGAATGTACCAATGTCATCAGTTTTACATACCAAGCAAGTTATTTGTTTCTTTTGTGGCTATGCAATGGTTTTCAGTTACAATGAAGGCCACATCACTTCTATTACCTAACACTGTGTGAATGCACCAGTACCATCAGTTTTCAAAATAAGACATATACTCGTTTAAGTCATGGCTATGCCCTTTTTTTTCAGTTAGAATGAATGCTATATCACTGCTAAAAGCTAACGCTCAGTGAATGCACCAAGATCTTCCCTTTTTCAAAGAAAGAACTATAGTTTTTTAACTCAAATCTATGTCCTTGTTTTCAGTTACAATGCATGCAAAATCACTGTTTCTGACTAACACTGTGGGAATTCACTGGATCCTCAGTTTTCAAAACCAAGGCATTTACTTGCTTAAATGATGGCCATGCCCTTTTTCCCCTTACTATTCTTTTCAAATCCCTACATTTACATAACAATGTATGAATGCACCATGATCTTCTCCTTTGAAATCCAAGCCAGTCACGGGTTCCAGGGAACTAATGCACCTGTTTTCAATTATAATCGATGTCTAAAGATTGGTTTCACCTAATTCTCTGTAAGTGAACCAGGAACATCAGTTTGGAAAACTAGAAAATTACTTCTTTATTGGCTGTTGTACCCTGGTTTCTCTAACACACAATGCCAAATCTCTGCTACTCCTTAATGCCCTGTGAATGGACCCTGATTATCAATTTCCAAAACCAAGTAATTTCATACTTTAACTGGTGCTATGCCCTTGTGTCATTTACAGTGAATGCCAAACATCTGTTATTAACAAATGCTGTGGGAATGTACCAAGATGATCAGTTTTACATACCAAGCAAGTTATTTCTTCGTCTCATGGCTATGCAATGCTTTTCAGTTACAATGAATACCATATCACTGGTATTACTTAACACTGCATAAATGCACCAGGACAATCAGTTGACCAAACTAAAAAATATACTTGTTTAACTCGTGGCTATGCCCTTGTTTTCAGTTACAGTGAATGCCAAATCACTGCTAATACCCAACGCTCTGTGCATGCACCAAGGTCATCTGTTTTTCAACTAATAAATATATTTGTTTAACTCATCTCTATGTCCTTGTTTTCAGTAACAATGCATGCCAAATCACTGTTTCTGCCTACCACTGAAGGAATTCACTGGAAACCTCAGTTTTCAAAACCAAGGCAGTTACTACCTTAAATGTTGGCCTAGCCCTTGTTTTTCCTTAATATTCTTTTCAAATGCTTGCATTTACCTAACACTGTATGAATTCACCAAGTTGTTCAGCTTTGAAATCAAAGCCCATCACTGGTTCCAGGGAACAAATGCACCTGTTTGCACTCATGATCAATGTCAAAAGAATGGTTTCACCTAATGCTCTGTAAGTGAACCAAGAATATCAGTTGTGGAAAGCTGGCAAATTACTTCTTTATTGGCTGCTGTGCCCTGGTATTCACTATCACCCAATACCAAACCTCTGCTATTATTTAATACCCTGTGAGTGCAACCTGATTATCAATTTCCCAAACCTAGTAATTTCCTGGTTTGACTGGTATTATACCCTTGTGTCAGTTACAGTGAATGCCAAACATATGCTATTAACTAATGCTGTGTGAATGTACCAAGATCACCAGTTTTACACACCAAACAAGTTATTTGTTTGTCCTGTTGCTATGCACTGGTTCTCAGTTACAATGAACACCACATCACTGCTATTACCTAACATTGTGTGAATGCACCAGGGCCATCAGTTTTTCAAACTAAGAAATATACTTGTTAAATTCATGGCTATACCCTTGTTTTCAGTTATAATTCATGCCAAATCAATGCCAATACCTAACACTCCATGAATGCACCAAGATTATCCAATTTACAAACTAAGACGTATAGTTGTTTAATGCAACTCTATATCCTTATTTTCAGTTACAATGCATGCAAAATCATTCTTTCTTCCTACCACTGTGGGAATTCACTGGGAAACTAAGTTTTCAAAACCTAGGCAGGTACTTGCTTAAATGGTCACCATGCCCTGCTTTCCCTTACTAGTCTTTTCAAATCCTTGCATTTACCTAACAGTGTATGAATGCACCAAGTTCTTCAGCTTTGAAATTCAAGCCAGTCACTGGTTCTGGGGAACTAATGCAGCAGTTTTCACTTATAATCAATGTCTAAAGGTTGATTTCACCTAATGCTCTGTAAGTGAACCAAGAGCATCAGTTGTGGAAACCTTGCAAATTTATTCATTATTGGCTGCTGTTCCCTGGTTTTCACTAACATGCAATGCCAAATCTCTGCTACTACTTAATGCCTTGTGAATGCTCCCTCCTTCTCAGTTTCCCAAACCTAGTAATTTCCTAGTTTAACTTGTGCTATACCCTTGCATCAGTTACAGTGAATTCCAAACCACTACTATTAACTAATGCTGTGTGAATGTAGCAAGATCATCAGTTTTACATACCAAGCAAGTTATTTGTTTGTGTCCTCCCTCTGCACTGCTTTTCAGTTACATTGAATTCCACTATCCTGATTTTACTGAACACTGTTTGAATGCACCATGATCATCAGTTTTCCAAACTAAGTAAAATACTTGTTTAACTTGTGGCTATGCAAAATGTTTAAAGTTATAATGAATGTCAAATCCCTGATATTACCTAATGCTCCATGAAAGCACCAAAGTCATCCATTTTAAAAACTATGAACTATACTTGTTTAACAGAACTCTAAGTCCTTGTTTTCAGTTACAATGTATGCCAAACCACTGTTTCAGCCTACCACTCTGGGAATTCACTGGGAACCTCAGTTTTCAAAACCAAGGCAGTTACTTGCTTAAATAGTGACCATGCCCTTATTTTCCCTTACTATTCTTTGCAAATCCCTGCATTTGCCTAAGACCCAATGAATGCACCAATATCTTCAGCTTTGTAATCCAAGCACATCACTGGTTCCAGGGAACAAATGCAACTGTTTTCAATTATAATCAATGTCTAAAGATTGGTTTCACCTAATGCTCTGTAAGTGAAACAAGAACATCAGTTGTGGAAAGCTAGCAAATTACTTCTTTATTGACTGCTTTGCCCTGGTTTTCTCTAATACCCAATGCCAAATCTCCAATACTACTTTATGCCCTGTGAATGCATTCTGATTAACAGGTTCCCAAACCTACTAATTTTCTAGTTTAACTAGTTCTATACCCTAGTGTCAGTTACAGAGAATGCCAAATCTCAGTTATTAACTAATGCTGGGTGAACGTACCAAGATACTTGTTTAACTTGGGGGTTTCCCTTGTTTACATTTACAGTGAATTCCATATAACTGCTAATACGTAATGCTCTATGAATGTCCCAAGATCTTTCGTTTTACACACTAAGAAATATACTTGTTTAAATCATCTCTATGTACTTGTTTTCAGTTACAATGCATGTGAAATCACCGTTTCTGCCTACCACAGTGAATTCAATGTGAACCTCAGTTTTGAAAACCAAAACATTTACTTGCTTAAATGGTGGCCATGCCCAAGTTTTCCTTTACTATTCTTTTCAAATCTCTGCATTTACCTTACATTGTATGAATGCACCAAGATCTTTAGCTATGAAATCCAAGCCCATCCCTGAATCAAAGGAATGAGTGCACCTGTTTCCACTCATAATCAATGTCTAAAGATTGGTTTCACCTAATACTCTGTAAATGAACCAAGAACATCAGTTGTGGAAAGCTTTCAAATGACTTCTTTATTGGCTACTGTGCACCGGTTTTCACTAACACCCAATTCCAAATCCCTGCTACAAATTAATGCCCTGTGAATGCACCTTGATTATCAGTTTCCCAAACCTAGTAATTTCCTAGTTTAACTGGTGCTATACCATTTTTTCAGTTACACTGAATTCAAAACCTTTGCTAAAAACTAATGCTGTGGTAAGTACCAAGATCATCAGATTTACATACCAAGCAAGTTATTTGTTTGTCTCATTGCTATGCACTGATTTTTAGTTGAAATGATTGTCACATCACTGCTATTAACTAACACTCAATGAATGCACCAGGATCATCAGTTTTCCAAACTAATAAATATACTTCTTTAACTCGTGGCTATACCTTTGTTTTCAGTTACAATGAATGCCAAATCACTGCTAATACCTAACGCTCCATGAATGCTTGAAGATCCTCTGTTTTACAAACTAGGAAATAAACTTTTTTAACTGTTCTCTATGTCCTTGTTTTCAGTTACAATGCATGCCAAGTCACTGTTTCTGCCTAGCACTTTGGGAATTCACTGGGACCCTCACTTTTCAAAACCAAGGCAGTTGCTTGCTTCAATGGTGGACATGCCCTTGTTTTCCCTTACTATTCTTTTCAAATCCCTCCATTTACCAACATTGCATGAAAGCTTTGAAATCCAAGCACGTCAATGGTTCCAGGGAATAGATGCCCCTGTTTTCACTTATGTTCAATGTCTAAAGATTGGTTTCACCTGATGCTCTGAAAGTGAATGAAGAACATAAGTTATGGAAATCTAGCAAATTACTTCTTTATTCACTGCTGTGCCCAGGTTGTAACTAACACCCAATGACAAATCTCTGATACTACTTAATACCCTGTGAATGCACCCTGATTATCATTTTCACAAACCTAGTAATCTCCTAGTTTAACTAGTGCTATGCTCTATTGTCAGTTATGGTGAATGCCAAACTTCTCCTACTGACTAATGCTATGTGAATGTAACAAGATCTGTTTTACATACCAAGCAAGAGATTTGTTTATCTCATGGCTATGCACTGGTTTTCAGTTACAATGAACTCCACTCACTGCTAATACCTAACACTGTGTGAATGCAACAGGTCCATAAGTTTTCCAAACTAAGAAATATACTTGTTTAACTCATGGCTATGCCCTTTTTTTCAGTTAAAATGAATGCCAAATCATTGCTAATACCAAACTGTCTGTGAATGCACCAAGGTCATCCATTTTACAACTAAGAAATATACTTGATTAACTGAATTCCATGTCCTTGTTTTCAGTTACAATGCATGCCAAAACAGTGTTTCTGCCTACCACTGTGGGAATTCACTATGAAACTCAGTTTTCAAATCAATGCAGTTACTTGCTTAAATGGTGGCCATGCCCTTGTTTTCCCTTACTATTCTTTTCAAATCCGTGCATGAACCTAACACTGTTTGAGTGCACCAACATCCTCAGCTTTGAAATCCAAGCCTGTCACTGGATCCAGGGAAAAAATGCAAATTTTTTCACTTATAATCCATGTCTAAAAATTGGTTTCACCTAATGCTATGTAAGTGAAACAAGAACATCAGTTGTGTAAAGCTAGCAAATTGCTTCCTAATTGGCTGCTGTGCCCTGGTTTTCAATAACACTCAATGCCAAATCTCTGCTACTACTTAGTGCCCTGTGAATACAGCTTGATTTTCAGTCTCCCCAAACCTAGTAATTTCCTAGTTTGACTGGTGCTATGCCCTTGTGTCACTTACAGCAAATGTTAAACCTCTCCTTCTAACTAATGCTGTGGTAATGTACCAAGATCATCAGACTTACATGCCAAGCAAGTTACTTGTTTGTCTCATTGCTATGCAGTGATTTTCAGGTAAAATGAATGCCACATTACTGCTATTACCTAACACTGTGTAAATGCACCAGGACCATCAGTTTTCCAAACTGAGAAATATACTTTTTAAACTGGTGGCTATCCCCTAGTTTTCAGTTACAATGAATGCCAGATCACTGCTAATAGCTAACGGTCCATGAATGCATCAAGATCCTCCATTTTACAAACTAGGAAATACACTTGATTAACTCTTCTCTATGTCCTTTTTTTCAGTTACAATGCATGCCAAATCACTGTTTCTGCCTACCACTGTGGGAATTCACTGAGAAATTCAGTTTTCAAATCCTAGGCAATTACTTGCTTAAATGGTGGCCATGCTCTTGTTTTCCCTTACTATTCTTTTCAAATCCCTTCATTTACTTAACACTGCATGAATGCATGAAGATCTTCAGCTTTGAAATCCAAGCAAGTCAATTGTTCCATGGAACAAATGCACCTCTTTTCACTTATATTCAATGTCTAAGGATTGGTTTCACCGAATGCTCTGAAAGTGAAGTAAGAACATCAGTTGTGGAAATCTAGCAAATTAATTCTTTATTGGCTGCTGTGCCCAGGTTGTAACTAACACCCAATGACAAATCTCTGATACTAGTTAATACCCTGTGAATGCACCCTGGTTATCTGTTTCACAAACCTAGTAATCTCCTAGTTTAACTGGTGATATGCCCTAGTGTCAGTTTGGTGAATTCCAAATTTCTCCTACTAACTAATGCTGTGTGAATGTAAAAAAATGATCTGTTTTACAGATGAAGCAAGAGATTTGTTTATCTCATGGCTATGCACTGGGTTTCAGTTACAATGAATACCTAACACTGTGTGAATGCAACAGTCCCATCAGTTTTCCAAACTAGGATATATACTTGTTTAATTCATGGCTATGCCCTTGTTTTCAGTTAAAATGAATACAAAACACAGCTAATACCAAATCATCTGTGAATGCAACAAGGTCATCCATTTTACAACTGAAAAATGTACTTCTTTAACTTCTCTTTTTGTCCCTGCTTTCAGTTTCAATACATGCAAAATCATGGTGTCTGCCTACCACTGTGGGAATTCACTTGGAAACTCAGTTTTCAAAACCAAGGCAGTTACTTGCATAAATGGTGGCCTTCCTTTTTTCCCCTTACTATTATTTTCAAATTCCTGCATTTACCAAACACTGTATGAACACACCAAGGTCTTCAGCTTTGGAATCCAAGCACATCAGTGTTCCCAGGGAACAAATGCACCTGTTTTCACACATAATCAATGTCTAAACATTGGTTTCACCTAAGGCTCTGTAAGTGAATGAAGAACATCAGTTGTGGGAAGCTAGCAAGTTACTTCTTTATTGGCTGCTGTGCTCTGGTTTTTACTAACACCCAATGCCAAATCTCTGCTACTACTTAATGCCCTTTGAATGCACCCTGATTCTCAGTTTCCCAAACCTAGTAATTTCCTTGTTTAACTGATGCTATAACCTTGTTTCAGTTACAATGAATGCCAAACCCCCACTCTTAACTAATGCTGTGTGAATGTATCAAGATCAACAGTTTTACATACCAAGCAATTTATTTATTTCTCTTGCGGCTATGTACTTGTTTCAGTTACAATGAAGGCCACATCACTGCTATTACCTAACACTGTGTGAATGCACCAGATTCATCAGTTTTCCAACCTAAGAAATATACTTGTTTTGTTGTGGGTATGCCCTTCTTTTTAGTTACAATAGATGCCAAACTACTGCTAATACCTAACGCTCTGTGAATGCACCAAGGTCATCCATTTTACAAACTATTAGCTATACTTGTTTCACTCAACTCTATGTCCTTGTTTTCAGTTACAATTCATGAGAAATCACTATTTCTTCCTTCCACTTTGGGAATTCACTGTGAACCTCAATTTTCAAAACATAGGCAGTTAGGAGCTTTAATGGTGGTCATGCCCTTGTTTCCCTTACTATTCTTTTCAATTCCCTACAGTTACCTAACACTGTATGATTGCACCAAGATCTTCAGCTTTGAAAGCCAAGCCTGTCACTGGTTCCAGGGAACAAATGCACATGTTTTTCACTTATAATCAATGTCTAAAGATTGGTTTCATCTAATGCTCTGGAAGTGAACCAAAAACATCAGTTGTGGAAAGTTAGCAAATTACTTCTTTATTGGCTGCTGTGCCCAGGTTTTAACTAAAACACAATGCAAAATCTCCACTACTACTTAATGCCCTGTGAATGCACCCTGATTATGACTTTCGCAAACCGACTAATTATCTAGTTTAACTGGTGCTATATCCTCTGTCTGTTATGGTGAATGCCAAAAGTCTGCTATTAACAAATTCTGTGTGAGTATACCAAGATCATCAGTTTTACATACCTAGCAAGGTATTTGTTAGTTTTGTGGCTATGCACTGGTTTTCAGTTACAATGAATGCCACATCACTGCTATTACCTAACACTATGTGAATGCAGCACGACCGTCACTTTACTAAACTAAGAAATATACTTATTTAACTCATGGTTATGCCCTTGTTTTCAGTTACAATGAATGCCAAATCATAGCTAATACCTATTGCTCGGTGAATGCACAAAGGACATCAGTTTTACAAACAAGAAATATAATTGTTTAACTCAACTCTATGTCCTTGTTTTCAGTTACAATGAATGCCAAGGCACTGCTAATACCTAATGCTCCAAGAATGCACCAAGGTCTCCCATTTTACAAAGTAAGAACTATGCTTGTTTAACTCATCTCTATGTCCTTGTTTTCAGTTACAATGCATGCTAAATCACTGTATCCCCTACCACCATGGGAATTCACTGGGAAGCTCAGTTTTCAAAACAAAGGCAGATGCTTGCTTAAATGGTTGCCATGCCTGTCTTTCCCGTAGTATTCTTTTCACATCCCTGCATTTACCTAACACTGTATGAATGCACCAAGATCTTCAAATTTGTAATACAATCCCATCACTGTTTCCAGGGGAAAAATGCACCTGTTCTCACTTATAGTCAATTTCTAAAGATTGGTTTCACCTAATGCTCTGTGAGTAAACCCAGGAATATCAGTTGTGGAAAGCTAACAAATTACTTTTTAATGGCTGCTCATCCCTGGTTTTCATTGACACCCAATGCAAAATCTCTGCTACTAGTTAATGCCCTGTGAATGCACACTGATTACCAGTTTCCCAAACCTAGTAATTTCCTAGTTTAACTGGTACTATACCCTTGTGTCAGTTACAGTGAATGCCAAACATCTGCTATTAACTAATGCTGTGTGAATGAACCAAGATCATCAGTTTTACATACCAAGAAAGTTATTTCTTTGTCTCATGGGTATGCACTGGTTTTCAGTTACAATGAAGGCCACATCACTGCTATTACCTAACACTGTGTGAACGCACCAGGTTCATCAGTTTTCCAATTAAGAAGTGTAGTTGTTTAACTCGTGGCCATGCTCTTCCTTTCAGTTACAATGAATGTCAAATCCCTGCTGATACCTAATGGTCCATGAATGCACCAGGGTCATCCGTTTTACAAACTAAGTTCTATCCTTGTTTATCTCAACTCTATGTCCTTGTTTTCAGTTACAATGCATGCAAAATCACTGTTTCTGCCTAACCCTGTGGGAATTCACTGGGAACCTCAGTTTTCAAAACCAAGTCAGTTACTTGCTTAAAATGGTGCCAAGCCCTTGCTTTCCCTTACTATTCTTTTCTAATTCCTGCAATAACCTAAAACTGTATGAACACACCAAGATCTTCAGCTTTGAAATCCGATCCTCTCACTGAGAAACTAAGAAATATACTTGCTTAACTAATTCCTAAGTCCTTTTTTCAGTACAATGCATGCCAAATCACTATTTATGACTACCACTGTGGGAATTCACTGGGAAACTCCGTTTTCAAAATCATGGCAGCTACTTGATTAAATGGAGGTCATGCCCTTGTTTTCCCACACTATTCTTTTCAAATCCCTGCATTTACATAACACTATGTGAATGCACCTAGATCATCAGCATTGAAATCCAAGTTGTCACTGGTTCCAGGGAATAAATGCACCTGTTTTCACTTTTAATCCATGGCTAAAGATTGGTTTCATCTAATGCACTGTAAGTGAACCAAGAACATCTGTTGTGGAAAGCTGACAAATTACTTCTTTATTGGCTGCAGTGCCCTGGTTTTCACTAACACGCAATGCCAAACCTCTGCTACTATTTAATGCCCTGTGAATGCCCCCTGATAATCAGTTTCCCAAACCTTCTACTTTCCTAGTTTAACTGGTGCTATTTCATTTTGTCGGTTACAATGAGTGCCAAACCTCTGCTATTAACTAATGCTGTCTGAATGCACCAAGGTCATCAGTTTTACATACCAAGCAGTTTATTGTTTCTCTCAAGCCTGTGTACTGGTTTTCATTTACAATGAAGGCCACATCCCTGCTATTACCTAACACTGTGTGAATGCACCAGGTCCATCAGTTTTCCAAACTAAGAAATACACTTGGTTAACTCAGGACTATGCCCCTGTTTTCCATTACAATGAATGCCAAATCACTGCTTATGCCTAACGCACAGTGAATACACCAAGGTCTTCTGTTTCACAAACTAAGAAATATACTTGTTTAAATCAAATCTATGTCCTTGTTTTCAGTTATAATTCATGCCAATCACTGTTTCTTCCTACATCTGGGAGTATTCCTGGGTACCTCTGATTCCAAAAACAAGGCTATTACTTGCATAAATAGTGGCCATGTCCTTGTTTTCCCATACTATACTTTTCAAATCACTGCATTTACCTAAAACTGTATGAATGCAAAAGATATTCAGCTTTGAAATCCAAGCCCGTCACTGGTTCCAGGGAACAAATGCACCTGTTTTCACTTATAATCAATGTCTAAAGATTGGTTTCTCCTAATGCTCTGTGAGTGAAGCAAGAACAACAGTTGTGGAAAATAGAAAATGACTTATTTATTGGCTGCTGTGCCCTGGTTTTAACTAACATGCTATGCCAAATCTCCAATACCACTTTACATCCTGTGAATGCACCCTGATTATCAGTTTCCCAAACCTAGTAATTTTCTAGTTTAACTGGTGCTATATCCTTGTATCAGTTACAGTGAAAGCCAAACCTCTACTATTAACTAATGCTGTCTGAATGTACCAAGATCATCGGTTTTACATACCAAGCAAGTTATTTCCTTGTCTCATGGTTATGCTGTGGTTTTCAGTTACAATGAAAGCCACATCATTGCATTTAACTAACACTGTGTGAATGTGCCAGGACCATCAGTTTTACAAACTAAGAAATATACTTGTTTAACTTGTGGTGATACCCTTATTTCCAGTTACAATGAATCCCAATTCACTGCTAATACCTAATGCTCTGTGAATGTACAAAGGTCCTCTGTTTTACAAACTAAGAAATATACTTGTTTAATTCATCTCTATGTCCTTGTTTTCAGTTACAATGCATGCCAAAACACTGTTTCACCTACCACTGTAGGAATTCACTGGGAACCTCAGTTTTCAAAACCAAGACAGTTACTTGCTTAAATGGTTGCCATGCCCTTGTTTTCCCTGCATTTACCTAAGAATTTATGAATGCACAAAGATCTTCAGCTTCTAAATCCAAGCCCATCACTGGTTCCAGGGGAAAAACGCACCTCTTTTCACTTATAAACAATGTCTAAAGATTGGTTTCACCTAATGCTCTGTAAGTGAAACAAGAACATCAGTTGTGGAAAGCTAGCAAATTACTTCTTTATTGACTGCTTTGCCCTGGTTTTCTCTAACACCCAATGCCAAATCTCTGATACTACTTTATGCCCTGTGAATGCACCATGATTAACAGGTTCCCAAACCTACTAATTTTCTAGTTTAACTGGTTCCATACCCTAGTGTCAGTTACAGAGAATGCCAAATCTCAGTTATTAACTAATGCTGGGTGAACGAACCAAGATCCTCTGTTTTAAATACCAAGCAAGTTATTTGTTTGTCTCGGGGCTGTTCACTCGTTTTCAGTTACAATGAAGGGCACATCATTGCTATTACCTCACACTGTGAGAAAGTTCCAGGACCATCACTTTTCCAAACTAAGAAATATAATTGTTTAACATGGCTATGCCTTTGTTTTCAGTTCAATGAATGCCAAATCACTGCTAATACCTAACGCTCCAGGAATGCACAAAGGCCAACCATTTTACTAACTATTGACTATATGGTTTAACTCATCCCTATGTCCTTGTTTTGAGTTACAATGCATGCCAAATCACTGTTTTGGTCTACCACTGAGGGAATTCACTGGGAACCTCAGTTTTCAATACTAAGGCAATGACTTGCTTAAATGGTGTCCATGTATTTTTTTCCCATTATTATTCTTTTCAAATCCCTGCATATCCCTAACAGTGTACGAATGCACCAAGATCTTCACCTTTGAAATCCAAGCCCATCACTGGATCCAGGGAAAAATGCACTTTTTAACTGATAATCAATGCCTAAAGATTGGTTTCACCTAATGCTCTATAAGTGAAGCAATAGCATCAGTTGTGGAAAGCTAGGAAATTACTTCTTTATTGGCAGCTGTGCCCTGGTTTTCAATAACACTCAATGCCAAATCTCTGCTACTACTTAATGCCCTGTGAATGCACACTGATTATTAGTTTCCCAAACCTAGTTATTTCCTAGTTTCACTGGTGCTATACCCTTGTGTCTGTTACAGTGAATGCCAAACGTCTGCTCTTAACTAATGCTGTGTGAATGTACCAAGATCATAAGATTTACATATCAAGCAAGTTATTTCTTTGTCTCATGGCTATGCACTGGTTTTCAGTTACAGTGAAGGCCACATCACTGTTATTATGTATCACTGTGTGAATGCACCAGGATCATCAGTTTTCCAAACAAGAACTATACTTGTTTAACTCGTGGCTATGCCCTTGTTTTCAGTTACAAAAAATGCCAAATCACTGCTAATACCTAACACTCCGTGAATGCACCAAGGTCATCTATTTTACAAACTAAAACTGTACTTGTTTAACTCAAATCTATGTCCTTGTTTTCAGTTACAACGCATGCCAAATCACTCTTTCTGCCTACCACTTGGGAATTCACAGAGAACGTCAGTTTTTAAAAGAAAGGCAGTTATGTGCTTAAATGGTGGCCATACCCTTGTTTTCCCTTACTATTCTTTTCAATCCCTGCATTTACCTAGACTGTATGAATTCACCAAGATCTTTAGCTTTGAAATCCAAGCCAGTGACTGGTTCCAGGGATCAAATGTACCTGTTTTCACAAATAATCAATGTCTAAATGTTGGTTTTGCCTAATGCTCTGTAAGTAAACCTAGAGCTTCAGTTGTGGAAAGCAAGCATATTACTTCTTTTTTTGGCTGATGTGCCCTGGGTTTCACTAAAATCCAGTGCCAAATCTCCACTACTACTTAATGCCCAGTGAAAGCACACTGATTATCAGCTTCCCAAACCTAGTAATTTCCTAGTTTAACTGGTGCTATACCCTCATGTCAGTTACAGTGAATGCCGAAACTCTGCTAATAACTAATGCTGTGTGAGTGTACCAAGATTATCAGTTTTACATACCTAGCAAGGTATTTGTTAGTTTTGTGGCTATGCACTGGTTTTCAGTTACAATGAAGGCCACATCACTGCTATTACCTAACACTATGTGAATGCAGCAGGATCATCAGTTTTCCAAACTAAGAAATATACTTGTTTAACTCATGGTTATGCCCTTGTTTTCAGTTACAATGAATGCCAAATCACAGCTAATACCTAATGCTCAGGAAATGCACAAATCACATCAGTTTTACAAACAGAAATATAATTGTTTAACTCAACTCTATGTCCTTGTTTTCAGTTAGACTGCATGCCAAATCACTGCTAATACCAAACCATCTGGGAATGCACCAGGTCATCTGATTTACAAATTAAGAACTATACTTGTTTAACTCAACCTCATGTCCTTGTTTTCAGTTACAATATATACCAAATCACTGTTTCTGCTTACCACTGTTTGAATTCACTGGGAACCTCAGTTTTCAAAACCAAGCCAGTTACTTGCCTAAATTGTGGCCATGCCCTTGTTTTCCCTTACTATTCTTTTCAAATCCCTTTATTTTCATAACAGTGTATGAATGCCCTAAGATCTTCAGGTTTGAAATCCAAGCCCATCACTGGATCGAGGGAACAAATGCACCTTTTTTCACTTATAATCAATGTGTAAAGATTGGTTTTGCCTAATGCTCTGTATGTGAACCAAGAATATCTGTTGTGGAAAGTTAGCAAATTACTTCTTTATTGGCTGCTGTGCTCAGGTTTTAACTAAAACCCAATGCAAAATCTTCACTACTACTTAATGCCCTGTGAATGCACCCTGATTATAAGTTTCCCAAACCTAGTAATTTCCTAGTTTAACTTGTGAACTGCCCTTGTGACAATTACACTGAATGCCAAACCTCTGCTACTTACTAATGCTGTGTGAATGTACTAAGATCATCAGTTTTACATATGAAGCAAGATATTTGTCTCGTGCCTCTACACAGGTTTTCAGTTACAATGAATGCCACATCACTTCTTTTACCTAAAACTGTGTCAATGCACCAGGAACATCAGTTTGCTAAACTAAGAAATATACTTGTTTAACTCGTGGCTATGCCCTTGTGTTCACTTTCATTGAATGCCAAAACACTACTAATACCTAATGCTGTTTGAATACACAAAAATCCATCATTGTACAAAATAAGAAATATACTTTTTTAACTCATCTCTATGTCCTTGTTTTCAGTTACAATACATGCCAAATCACTGTTTCTGCCTACCAGTGTGGGAATTCACTGGGAACCTCAGTTTTCAAAACCAAAACCAAGACAGTTACTCATTTAAATGGTGGCCATGCCCTTGTTTTCCCTTACTATTCTATTCAAATCCCTGCATTAACCTAACACTGTATGAATGCCCCAAATTATTCAGCTTTGAAATCCAAGCATGTCAATGGTTCCAGGGAACAAATGCACCTGTTTTCACTTATAATCAATATCTAAAGATTGATTTCCCCTAATGCTCTGTAAGTTAAGGAAAAATATCAGTTGTGGAAA
>PVKH010013578.1:0-16809 GCA_004027955.1 Chaetophractus vellerosus | reverse complement strand
GTTTGACCTTTTCAAAAATGTGTCATTACTTAACATAGGTAAATCAAACACTTGTATTTAAAGTTGGGCAGAAAGGAGAATATTTTCTTGAACTGTAGTTTCTTTGCCTGATGTCTGACCTTTTGGAACATGAGACATCTGATGCTAGTCTATTCATTAACATAAAATTTGGATAGAAACTATTGTAGTGTGTATACCTTGATTCTTTAAAATCCAAATTCTTTTAATGTTAGTTTCCATCATTAAAGGGCCTTATTTGCAACTTAACATATTAAAAGGCAAGCTGTTCCCCCTACCCCAAAACCTGTTCTTCCACTTTCCCAATCTTGATATTGATATATCCAGCCATGTGTCAAGCTCATACCTCACAGTCATTCTTGAGCCCGTTTTTCCTCTCTGCTTCTGGCTTCTAGTCAGTCACCAAGTCCTGGAGGTTCAATCTCTGAATGTCTTTGCATGAGTTCTTTGTTCTTTAGAGCCAGTGTTCCTACTCAGTCAGGGCCCTGTATTCTTTCCTTTAGACTCTTGTGGTAATTTCTAATGTTTCATTGTCTACAATGTCTGCCCCTTCCATTTAATTTTCCATAAGTGTCCCTAGGATGATATAATCACACTCTTCCTCTAGTTACACATGTCTTTAGTTTCCTAGTTCCCATGAGTAGGTCCAGACTTAGCATGGTATAGAAATACAGAAGGCACATGCGCATGCTTCAGGGTGGGTGTACCTGCTCCATACCCCCAAACTCCAACCACCCTTGGCTGCATACTGTTCCTCAAATATACCTTACATGTGCATGTCTTTATTCCTCCATTCAGGTTGTTTCCTCTCTGGAGAGAAAATGCATATGTTAAACTCCTACCTGTCTGTAAGGCCCGGGTCAAATGTTGCTCCTTCATTTGTGTTCTCATAAAACTTTCTTTTTATCTAATTTTTAGTATGGAATATTTCAAATATATAGAACAGTGAATCTCTTTCAAACCTTAACATTTTGCTATATTTCTTTCAATTTTTTTTTTTTTTTTTTGGTAAGAAATAAACCCTGTAGATTGAGTTAAAGCTCTCTGTATTCTTTCAACTCTTTCTCTTCCTTCTTTCCCCAGATTTTGGAGTTTATTATTGTAATGCCAGTCTTTATATTTCTGCTAAATGTATGTGTTTTCAAACAATATATTCCATTGATTTGCAAGTTTTCAAACTTTAATTGCAGTATACTATATATATCCGTTTGCAATTTGTTTTTGCTGTATATTAAATTTATGAAAACTAGCCATATATTTGCATGTGGAACTAAAGCTGTGTGCATAAACATGGATAGTTTCCAAAAAATTATCTTCCATTTATGAATAAATTGAATTTATGAATTCATTTTCCTGTTGGACATTTAGAATTTCACTGTGATAAACAGTGCTGCTGTGAGCATCCTTGTACATGTTTCCTTATGCACAGGTTTTGTTTACCTAGAGTGAAATTGTGGGGTCATAGGGTGTCCTCATCTTCCAGCTTTATTAGGTATTGCTAAATTGCTCTTTTCTTCATATTCTTGCCGTATTAGGTATTATCAATTTTTGGTAATCTGATGGATGTGTGAAATGGTATCTTGTTGTTTTAATGTTTTTCTTTGATTACAAGTAAGGTTGAGCACTTTTTCTTGTGTTTGTTGGTTTATTTAGGTTTCTTCTCTTTGCCCTTTTCTTTTGGTTTTGTCTTTTTATTATTGATTTTTCGGAGCTCTTCTCTTCTCCATTCTCTTCTCCCCCCAGCCCCTGGCAACTACTAAGTTACTTCCTTTCTCTATGGTTTGCCAGTTTTGGACATTTCACATAAATAGAATCATACAATATGTAACCTTTTGTGTGTCGCTTCTTTTGCTTAGCATAATGTTTTTAAGGTTCATGAATGTTGTAGCATGTTGTAGCACTTTATTCCTTTTTATGGCTGAACAATATTCCATTGTATGGATATACCATGTTTTGTTTATCCATTCATCTGTTGATGGATATTTGGGTTGTTTTTACTTTGTGATTATTATGAATAACACTGCTCTTAACATTTGTGTACAAGTTTTTGTGCAGATATATGTTTGTAGTTCTCTTGGAACTGGGTATAGTGATAACTATATTTAACCTTTTGAGGAACTGCCAAACTGTTTTCCAGGCATTCCCAGTGCATGAGGTTTCCAATTTCTCTACATCCTCGGACACACTTAATATTATCTGTCTTCTTTATTCTAGCCATCCCAGTGGGTGTGAAGTATCTCATTGTGGTTTTGGTTTTCATTTCCCTGATGGGTAATGATGGGTAAAGATGGTGAGCATCTTTTTGTGTGTTTATTGGCCATTTGCATATCTTTTTTTTTTTTTTTTAAGATTTATCTTTATTTTTTATTTATCCCCCCTTGCCTGTGCTCACTGTGTCCATTTGCTTTTGCATTTTTCTGTGTCTCCTTGTCTCCCTTTGCTGCGTCAGCTCACTGCGCCACACGGGGCGCCGGCTTGCCTTCACCAGGAGGTCCCGGGAATCGAACCGGGGGCCTCCCATATGGTAAACAGGACCCCAACCAATTGAGCCACAGCCGCTTCCCTGCATATCTTTTTTGAAGCCCTGTCCATTCAGATTATTTGCCCATATTTTAAAATGGAGTTATTTGTCTTCATTTTGTTGAGTTGTTTTAAGAGTTCTTTATATATTCTGAACACTAGACCCTTTTCAGATTTGCAAATATTCTCTTCCAACCTGTAGATTTTCCTTTTTACTTTCTTGATGATATCCTTTGGAGCACAAAAGTTTTAAATTTTGATGAGGTCTCATTTATCTGTTTTTGTTGTTGTTGTTGCTTCAACTTTAGGTGTCATTCCAAAGAAACCAGTGCTTAATCCTAAGTCATGGAAATTTACTCCTGTGTTTTCTTCTGGGAGTTTTATAGTTTTACCTCTAAAATTTAGGTTTCTGATCCCATTTTGAGTTAATTTTTATGTGTTGTATGAGGTAGGGGTCCAAGCCTCCTTCTTTTGCATGTTTATATCCAGCACCATTTGTTGAAAAGAGTATTCTTACCCCATTGAATTGTCTTGGAACCCTTGTTAAAAATCAGTTGACCATAAAGGTAAGGGTTTATTTCTGGACTCATTCCATTAACCTATATTTATGTCCTTATTCCTATACCAAACTGTCTTGATCACTGTAGCAGCTTGGCTTTTGTAACATCAAATCTGGTGTTTGTCCAGGTGTTTCTGTGGCTGTTAGAAAAATTACCTAAGTTTACAAAATAGCAGAAATGGCTAATAACAGTTATTCACACAATAACAAGCCCCCCATTGATGCCATTGCTGGCCTTTCCTTCCCAGTGATTGAGTAAGCATGGCAAAATCTCCTCTCCCCGCTTTTCATGACATTAGAGCTTTTGTTGTTGTTGAGCTCTGACCTCTGCCAATATATGCCAATTTTACTTGGTAATTTCAGTAATAGTCACACTTAGAGCTTTGAAGCTGGTCAGCGGGTCCTGTTTACTTTCCCTAGAGATTCTCGGCATGGGTCAGAGTACATTAACAGTGGTTTGGTGTGGAAGGCCCTGTAATGGCGCTCATTGACATTGGTCTGGCTGTTGGGGGAAGGTTTTAGAAGCTGTCATTAGCATTAATTGCCTCTAATGCACCATCATTTCTGACAGTAATGAGCTAAACAGGAGGGTTATTACTCTCAACAGAAAGGCTGCATTTCCTGGCATTAAAACATTTTTGAGATGTATGTGGCATGCAGCACAGAGAATGGACCAGCATGATCCCCTGTAAAACAACTTAGCCGCATTTAAAGTAGAGAAACAAGTCCCCTGTCCTATTATGAAAACTAATCCTGTAGTATTTGAAGGAAGAAGCAGCTAAACAACAGGAACCCTACATTGAACACTTTAAAGCAGCACTTTGAAAAAAATTATGATTTGTACTTCTCAATTTGCTTTAAAAGAGAAACTTTAAAATGCTTTTTTAAAACATATTTTCAGAGACCCATTTGTGGTAAGGCTGTAGGAGCAGAACAACTTGATTTAAACTATTCCCTATTCAAGAACAGTCCTATAGTTCCTGTACAACAAAGAAAGCTATATCTTATGGTGCCCTTTAAAATTAGGGCTGAGAGCAAACCAAAATGACTTGAGTACCTGCAGTTTGACCTTTTGCTCATTCGATGTGTCTGTATTGTCTGGGAATGCTCCTGATGTCTTTAGAGCAAAAATGCATGTGTACCTTGCCTAGCAGGCCTCAGCGGCCATGTTATTACTGAAAGTTTATAGTCAAGATTCTAAATGAAGAAAGCGAAAGTTGATGGCTTTCTTAACACTCTGGTTAGGATACATCAAGGAGCCTTACATAAGCCTTTAAACATCAGTTTGTGCTTATGCATCTGCTGCAAGGGAGAGTGATTCTTTTTAAAATTATATTTGTTAGGTGTTAATTTTTTTAACACAGAAAAGTATATAAAGAAGAAAGTTTATGGCCCACAATCTCATTGCCCAGATAATATGCATGCGGCTAAAAATTCAAAATACAGAAAGATATCTAATGTAATATAAGAGCCTTCTCCCATTCCCTCAGTCCAGTCTCTCTTCTCAGAGGAATCCATTGAGTTTCCTGTGACTCCTTTAAGAAAAATAAAGAGTGGCTATATCTGTGATAGATGCATATCCTTTCTTATTTACATAAAAGGGATCGTTCTATAAGCAGCTGTGCTCTTTGCTTTTATCACAAAAGCTTTTCCCTTGGGGGTCTGTTGCATTTGATGGCAGTACACACAACCCACCCCCTCTATAATTCACCCCGTTGCCTAAAGTACTGAATGAGAGGCATTGATGCTGAATATACTTCTGCCAGTAGAGGGCTGTGTATTCAAAGCAGGAGGAACTATCTCCATAGGTGCACATAGACACCTACCACCTACCTTGTTCTTTCTAATTACTCCATAGTAATTCATAGTGTAGACATACTATAATTTATTTAACTGCTCTTCTGTTTATGGACATTTGGGGTGGGCTAATGATTTCAAGATCACATTTACAAATTGAATAAGTCCTTCAGAGAATGAGTAACAGCAATAATGATGTAATTATCTGTTCATTGTTGAAGAGTATTACAAAGTAGTAAGCTATGAAGACAGATTATTTTTATGGTATTGCTAAGCTTCTTCCTCTCCTAAAATTGGAGGGTGCTCAAGCCTCCAAACCTCCTCCTCAGTCATCCTACTACACATTTCTCACTACCCAACCAGATGCCCTTTCCTGCAGGCTGATTAGGATCACAGTTCCTTCTCCTGTGTTTCCATAGCACTTTGTATATCCCTCCATTAAAGCAGCAACCTTTGTCAATTGCCAGTATATGCCAATTTTTATAATTATGGTTTGCATATCTTTTCTTAAGGACAGGAAATACCTCTTGCCATCTCTGTATTTCCTCTGCACCTAGGTGCTCCAAATGTGATAGGGGAATGTAGAGAAAAGGGTCTCAGCAAGGTGCCTTGCTAAAAGTCAGTAGACTCATCAAAGCTCTTTGGCTTTTTCTTTGCCAGAGCCTTCTACTCTAGTTTGTCTTCAAATAGTAGTGTTTTCAGTGCTTCTCTAGGTTGAGCTTTATGTAGCAAAGCTTGCTCTGGTTCCAGGCCCCTTTTGAGTTATGAAGCTAGTTAGTCATCATAGAGACTGAAAAGCCAAAGGAGAGCGTCACAGCTATCTCTGTGCGAGGACTATTCAACTTGTTGGCTGCCTCCCCACTGCTCATTCCAACCCCACTTCCATAATTCTCCCAGTAGCCTAGACTCAATGACAGACAGTGATGCTAAATATGAATCTGCCAATAGGTGGTTCTGCATTCAGAAGTAGGAGGTAATAGCCTTACAGCCTCTGGCAATAAAGCTTTTACTTCCAGTTTTTCTTTTTAAGCAAAACAGAACACCCTATTCTATCTAGTAATTGAGGCTGTTGTCACAAAATAGTTATTATGGAGACAGGAGAGAAGGCTGTTAAAAGGAATTACTTGATAGCTATCTTTATCCCTTTCAAATTTCTTTTCTTCTTTGCCCTTGATTTGAAGCTGTCACACCTTGATAGGGCATTTTAGAAAAATGTGAAGCTTTCCTTCAATTTTTTTGCCCAGTCTTCTAGCTCTATTCCCTGATCCTGACTTAGCCTATAAACCAGTAGATTTGATAAGGATTTCCTGAAGTATTACATTCAAACCTATCAAATATTTGGAAGGCTCACAGATATGTTTGCACATAAAATCTCCTTGGGTTTGCATAATTTGCACATTCAAACTTAGATTTTAAAACAAATTTCCTTTCAATACACTTTTAATATATTTTCTCTCTTATTTTGGAACTTTACGTGTATTTGTATCTAATTTTTAAACTTGTTTACTGGTGTTGGCTAGTTCTCCTTTGTGAAAATGTTTATAAGGGACATTTATAATACAAGGACATTTGAGATCTCTGAAAAAGTCAAGATGGATTGAGTTTAAAAAAAAAAAATGGATTGAGTTATACTTCTATCAAACACCAAACTCGGTGACTTAAAAACAACAATGGGAGGTGGGGCATATGGGTACTCCTAAAATTTCTGTGTAACATTTATGTAAATTGATGTATCCTAAAAAAATAAAAATTAAAGAAAAGCATTAAAAAAATACAGGGTAATATTTTCATAAAGGATGTCCCATCCAATATTTGGGATATACTAAAACAAACAAACAAACAAACAAAACAACGGTTTATCCTTGCTCACATTAGGTGCCTTAGTGGGTCAACAGGAAGCTCTGCTTCATATTGTCCTTACTCCAGGATAGAGGTTGAAGGTGCAGGCCTCTTTGTGCATGTTGCTGTGTCCATGTCAGAGGGAAAAGAGAGAATTGCATACTGACTCTTAAAGCTTTCACCTGGAAGTGACGCGCTTCACTTCTCCTTAAATTTCATTGGCCAGAGCAATGGCCAGATGGCCAGACCCGACTCCCAAGAGGGCAGGAAGTACATTTCTACCACATTCTTCGAATGAGAATCAGAAGAACTCGGTGAACAGTACAGATAACTCCATAGTTTCTTAGGTCTCATGGAAAGAGCTACAGTAATTCTTGACACAGAGTAAGTGTTGATGGGAGGCTGTATAGTAAGATGCCAAAGAACATGAACTCTGAGTCAGTGTGCCCGAGCTTGAAACCTGACTATCACTTACTAGCTATCTCATCTTAAGCAGGTAACTTAAAACCTCTCTAATTTCCTCATCTGAAATAGTACTACTTTACAGAGTTGTGAGGATTAAATGAGATAATCTTTTAAAGTCAGTGCATTCCACATAGTAAGTACTCAATAAATCTTAAGTGTCATTAGAATCCATTGAATACTTATTTGAAGGTTACTGCTTAAGGAGTTTATACCCTTATTTAATTTTAAAAAGAAAGGTGAAGATTTTTTTTTTTTAATTTTTTTTTAATATATACGTATCTCACCAAAGCCAGAGAAGGGAAGAAGGGATAAGAATTGAGGTGTTACTTTTAGGCCTCACGATGGGAGAGGTGGAAATACTTGCTACCTGGCCAGGTCATTTTACTGTAGCCATGGAAGACTCCTGTAGGATTTTTCATGCCTTTACTCACTTTTAAGAGTAGAAAAATTTGGATATGCATGTTAATTCCTGGTATGTGCCAGATGAGATATGCATGTTAATTCCTGGTATGTGCCAGATGACTTGGCGATTTTCTTCTGTTTCACTCTAGCTCAGAGTCAAAATCTCCACTGAAGTTGGTATCACAAATGTTGATCTCTCCACTGTGGATAAGGATCAGAGCATTGCACCTAAAACCACCCGGTAAGTGGATGCCACGTGGGCACAGGGGATCCTGGGCTCTAGCGCTAAGAGGAGCACACCTAGGCACTGAGCCCCTCCAGGTAGCTTTCCTGTGTCAACAGTGATTCAGCTTGTACGCCAAGGTGAAGAGGCTATAGTTAACAAGTCTTTCTCAACTTCCAACATATATCCTTTGTACTATCAATGTCATGTAATATCTCTGAGAGTCCCTTAAATGTGAAGTTTTTATGCCAGTGTCATTTCCTCTGGAACATTTTCATCCTTTTCTTCACAGCCACATTCCTCATTTATTCTACTTAAGTTTACTTTCACTGACTTTCTCTGGGTATATATTTAGAGTGTCAAACTGTGTAGCAGTGTCACCATTCTCAGGGTCAGCTGTTTCTTCTATAATTCCATTTACATTCAGTTTGAATTTTACCTCCAGTGTTAACACTTTTCAGTTTTGTTTTTTTGCACTAATATCTTTTTTTTAACAAATCAATTTTATTGATACATATTAATAAAGCATAAATCCATCCAAAGTATACAGTCAACGGTATTCGATATAAATGCATAGTTGTACATTCATCACTTCACTGAATTTACTTTTAGTGGCCTCATGGGAACACTTAGGCCTGAGGTGTGTCTAAAGTCAGTTGGAAGCCTCATAAGTCTTTCGAACTGAGATGGCTAATCCTTAGCACTTCAACTACCATTTCTCTCGCCAAGTCCATGGAAGCTGCTGTCGATCAGTAACAACACTTTGTTCCTGCCGAACTCAGGCATGGTCTCAGAATCTTTTTTCTTTCTTTCTTTTTTTTTTTGTTACATATCCCTCCCCTTTCTGCTTGCTCATGCTATGTGTTCATTTTTTGTGTTCTTCTATGTGCGCTTTTTTTTTTTTTTTAAAGATTTATTTATTTTATTACATATCTCCCCTTTCCTCCTGTTGCGGCGACGCGCCGAGACTGGTCACTGCACAGGCGCGGCTTTCCCCGCTTGTGGGCGGCTTCTGCTTCTATTCACGGCCGGCTCTTGCTTCAGTTCGCGGGTGGCTGGCTGCGCTTCATTCAAGGGCGACCTGCCCTGCCCGTGGCGGTTTTTGCCCTGTCCGTGGCGGCTTTTTGCCCTGCCCGTGGCGGCTTTTGCCCTGTCCGTGGCAGCTTTCCGCCCTGCCCACGGCGGCTCTGGCCCGCCCACGGCGGCTTGCCATTCTCAAGGCGGTCTGCCCGCTAGGAGAGGTCCCCGGGAACTGAACCCAGGACCTCCCATGTGGTATGCCGGTGCCCTATCCACTGGGCTATCGAGCCGGCCCCTCTATGTGTGCTTTGTCTCCCCCCACTGCGGCGACGCACCGAGTCAGCTCACTGCACAGGCGGCTTGTCCCGCTTGTGGGCGGCTCTGCTTCCGTTCCCGGGCGGCTTTTGCTCCATTCGCAGGTAGCTCTTCCTGCCCGTGGCGGCTTTGCCCTGCCCGTGGTGGCTTTTTGCCCTGCCCACGGCGGCTCTGCCTCACCCACGGCGGCTTTGCCTTCTCAGGTGGTCTGCCTGCTCAGAGAGGTCCCTGGGAACCGAACCCGGGGCCTCCCATGTGGTGTACCAGCGCCCTTTCCACTGGGCTACAGCCGGCCCCAGAATCTTTTTTTAACAACCTTCAAGGTAACCATTAGCAGTTGATCAGGATTGGGCCAAAGCACTGCATGAAGCACATTTGTCAACCCTTCCCCAGATTTACTCAACTGAGGTGCCCATAGATGCCAGAGGAGAGTAGGTGCCTTGAGAATCTTCAAGGCCAATTTGAAAACAGGGAATAATAGCCAGAGCCTAGAAGCCAAGCAGTCACTCCTTTTAAGTTATGTAGCACTGGTCTCTCTCCCTCTGGCTTGGCTATTTTCATAGTGACAGTGAAGATGAGAGCACTGTTTGAGAATCCACTGAAATGTCTGTGAGAGTGCTTTGCAAAGTTTAATATTTGATATAAGTGAAGAGTTGATATTCATAAGTAAATATAAAGCTTAAGTATAAAATAAAGCCAGGTATGAACTCTGTAACCATTTGGCTTTTTTTTATCTTCTAGCCATCTTAACCTAAAAATCCTAGGAGATAGTGATGAAAAGAACAGTTTTCCTTGGTACTGGGGCTGGGGATTGAATCCTGTACCTCAGTGGTGGGAAGCCACCACTCAACCACTGAGCCACATTGGCTCGCCTGAGTTGTTGGTTTTTTTTTTTTTTCCGTTTTGTTTTGTTTTGTTTTGTTTTTAGGAGGCACTGGGAACCAACCTCCCGTGTGGGAAGCAGGCACTGAACTGCTTGAGCCACATTTGCTCCCTGAAAATGACTTTTTAAAACCCAATTTCAGGTAGAAAAATAAATTGAAACAGTGTCCAGGAAAAAATACAGTGTGGAAAAAGAAAGAACCAAAAGAACCCTTCTTTCCTTTGCATCCTCTACTTCCCCCTTCTCCCCTCCGCTCCCAACTGATCCTAGCTCACATATGTTGCTAGCATCAATTTTGTGATTATTTCTCCTCGCGGTTCTGCAAGCCCAGGTGTATAGTTCGTGCCCGCAGTGGGACACACGAGCTCCACTGGAGCCTGACTTGGTACAGTTGTAGTCCATAGCTCCTCAAAGTGAAAGCCTGAGTGTACAAGCATCCACATTTAGCATTTTCCCAAATCGTGACCAAGATTGATTTCTATGCTTTTCTCATTCCTGGCTTTATCAATCCAATTTGCCCTCAGGTCACAGACTTCTCTGTCTGTCTACAATGGGAGAGGGAGGATTTGGTAGTGAAGTATGTATTCTTTGCCTGTTCTCAGAGAAATGCAGATCCTTTCTGAAGACTTAATGTCTCTTTCAGGGTGAACTACCCAGCCAAAGCCAAAGGCACATTCATCGCAGACAGCCACCAGAACTTTGCCTTGTTCTTCCAGCTGGTAGATGTGAACACTGGTGCTGAACTCACCCCTCACCAGGTCAGGAAGAAGCCCAGCCAGGGCACGCTAGAGGGAATGCTGTGTTCATTACACTGTCAGGAAGTCTCATCTTCACTTTGAGCCCTGACAGCCATCAGATTCAACTGTCTTGGGCTTCTCCCACATGATACTCTACCCCTTACCCTGGAATGCACTCTTCTTTTTAAAAGATTAGCTAATATATGGGGAGCGGATGTAGCTCAGTGTTGAGCACCTGCTTCCCATGTAAAAGGTTGTCCCAGGTTCAATCCCTTGGTATCTCCTTAAAAAAAGAATTAGCTAATGTTGAGAAGATGTATTTAAGACAGATTAACACCAATTGAATCTTCTTTCTGATTAAAAAAAAAAAATTGAAATAATTTTGAAAAAGAAAACCTAGGCAGTGGACCCTAAGCATTTTTCGTTGGTGTTCTGACCAAAGCAAATTTTCTCTTTGTGGGAATCTGAATAATCACTATTTTAAACTTATGTCTACTTAGTATTATGAAAACAATAGGCTTTATTTTTTTTTTCCCATGGATAAAATAATGGAAGTTACTATTTAAAAGATTGTTTAAGCCTACCGTATCTATCCCCAGAGAATCTAATATGGCCTCTTGGTCTCTTCCCCCTGATTAACTTACCCCCTGATTCTGTCATCCCCCTTAATTGAGACTCACTGCTGTTAGCCCTGCCCACTGTGGAAAAGGAAATTCAGATAATTATTTTGAATGCCCAAAGAGAGGAAAGAATGTGGAACCAGAGTGGACTTAGTTTAGGTGCTTTGCAGTGATGCTTTAGCAAGAACCAGCAAACTTGAGTTCATTCTGAGAGGCAGCTTCAGGTGAATGGACTCTTCTTTTTGCTTCCTGTCTCTTGTGGCTGCAGCTGCTGCACTTGTGCCCCAGGCCCCAGACCTGTTGCACCCAGGACCACCATTCCCACACTTCTCTGTTTCTCTTTCCCCTCAACTCCCAAACACAAGAGAGCTTAGACTGGGCACTTAGCCATGGGTGCCTGACATCCTCTTAGCATTTTCTTGCTCCTTCCCAGAATATTTGCTAACCAGAACAGCACAAGGGAAGAAAGACTACAAAGAGAAGAAAGTATTAAGACTAAATTGGTGGGATTGGGATTAGGGCAGGGGGAGTTAGATTGAGGAAATATAACTTTAACTGAATACTTGTCTCATCCAAGATTCCACTTTGAAAACCAACCTCCGTGGCTTAGAGATCTCCCAGGTAGAGATGGCATTTTGCAACTGAGCTTGGCTGAGTTAGGAGGAGGACCAGGCATCCAAGCTCCTAAATCCCATCTTTGGCCAAGACTATAACTGCCGTAGTTAGGATGCTTCATTTCTCTGGGCCCCTTTCCCTAAATATTTTGAAGATGTTTCTTTGTTACCCAGGCATAGAGTGACAAATGAGATTTCTATTTTCTCTGTGGATCTGTTGTGTGACCACAGCAACTCATTTAATACTCAACACCTTATGATCTGTAAAATGAACCAGTAATTCATTCATTATTTTGAAACACTTGAAGGTGTTTTCTAATGTGCAGAAAACTTAGTTTTTTATGCCTGTGGGAGTATAGGATGATTAGATGTAGTACCATCATATTGATAATAATAGCTACTGTTTGTTGACTATCTAATGTGTACCAGGTCCTGTGCTAAAAGCTTTGCACACATTATCATGAATCTTCACACAGCCACACCACATGAAGAAGTTAGTCTTTCTGTTTTACAGATGAAGAACTCATGCCCAAAGAGGTTAAGTAAGCTGCTCAGCTAATAAGTAGTGGAAGCAAATCTGTCTTCATAGCCTGGGCTCTCTTCATGACACCAGGCTGCTCTGCTCGATTAGAACTCTGCCTTGCTGTCAATACCCATGCTTCCCCTACTAAATCTTTAGCTGAAGGCACTAGGAAATTGAAAATAGGCCTCTTATGGTTCCACCTCATTTCCCTTCTTTTCACCCTCTGGTGAAGAAGTTAATTGAGCAGCAAAGTGGCCAAAAGGCTGGCAGGAAGAAGAAATTGCAGCAATAGCAAAGGGCTTAAATCATCCACAAACTGGGCATTCAGCCTCCAACTAGTCTAGAATTAGCTAGACTCCTAAGTTAAATTTCTTGGCTTGTACCAGCAAAAAGTTATTCAGATCTCTGAGCTAGGCCCCACGTTGGGATGACCACTCCTCCTACTCTATCAGGCAGGTCTGGCAGTTCGTAGAGCTCTCACGTGATAAAAGAGCCCACGGTCTGATGTCTTGTGGTTTCTATGTTGGGCCCACAGGGAGTTTTGAAATTGTCAGATAAAAGGTTATATTATTGGTCCATATAGACATTTGTCCGACTCCATAACCAGAAGACTGGGCAGGAAGTGGTGTTTGTTGCTGAGCCAGACAGCAAGAATGTATACAAGTTTGAACTGGATACCTCCGAAAGAAAGACTGAATTTGATTCTGCCTCCGGCACCTATACCCTCTACTTGATCATTGGAGATGCCACTTTGAAGAACCCAATCCTTTGGAATGTGGTATGTTCCTAAATGCATCTTAATTTTGCCTGTGCCACCCACTGGGCAATAAATAAACATTGTGAAGTGAGGGATTGCGTACTGCCTCTATTAGTAGTCCTTGGGCCATGTACATGGCCTGGCACATTGTAGGTGCTAAATAAATATTGATTGAGTAAACAAATGAATGAAGTATACATTTGCTCTCATGTGTGAATTTCTATAAAAGATGTATGGAAGGGGGTTTTCATATTACAGCAAGGCACTATCGGAAACACAGGCATAGGCCTTGGCCTTTTGAGATGTGGTATAGCCTCTTGGGAAGGGTAGGATATCAGTTCTGATCATTCAGGATGGTGTGAGATATTGAACTGTAATTAGCATTAGCAAAATGCTAATCAACTAATGACCAAAAATAGTGCTTTTCACCTACATCTCACTTTTGATTGTTTTGATGAAGAGAAAAGTTCTTGAAAGATAGGCCATTTGAGCTAGGAGTTGAAGAATTACAAGGGTTTATTAGAATAGTATCTGAGGGATATGGGATGATCCTTGTAGGGGAGACGCCTGCAGTAAAGCTCAAAGCACTTTCAGTGCAATGGCATCTTGTTGAGAGCAGTAGATGATAAGGTTGGAAAGGTGGGGGGGGGGGAGCAATTGCAGGTGTTAAATTGCAGGAGTTGGCTCCCTTTGCAAAATAAAGGGGCAGCTGCATTTTCTTGTGTTGCAATCAAGGCTTCTTTTCTTCTCCTGGACTTTGGGGTGCTTTTTGTAGGAGAGTGAGATTTCATTTCTTTTTCTAATGTGACTAAATCAGACTTCCCAGGGACACCAAACAGTTTCTAATTGCAACTGTAACAGCCTGTGTACCAGCTGGGACTTTTGTATTAAGCAACTCTATGGGGCTCACCAGACCAGTAGAAAATTGGAACCCTTTCCTCTAAAAAGCATTTTCAACCAATACCTGTTTTGTTCTTAAAATTTTTACTGCCTCAATTCGTTGACTAATGAATCGATAAGTGATTGGACTGCTTAAGTTGTTTTTCAGTTGTGGCCCTGAATGTGAATCATGCTGATGAGTTTCACCCCTTCTCTGCCCCTGTGCCTTTAATGACTGCCTTATTTTTTTTAGGCCGATGTGGTCATCAAGTTCCCTGAAGAAGATGCTCCATCAACTGTACTGTCTAAGAACCTTTTCACCCCCAAACAGGAAATTCAGGTATATCCCAAAGGGCCTATCCACTAATCACTTGAGGAGAAATGTGGGAGGGGCACAGGGAAAAAGGGCAGCAAACCCCTGTGCTCTGGTGGTGGTCCCTTCTTTAACTGTCCTGTTTAGATGATGCATCATAGCTTGGTCCTCATCACCCTGAGAGTTGGGCAGGTAGGGCAAATATCATTCGCATCCTAGAGCTGAAGACAGGCCTGGTTACCAGTCCCAGAAAGCAGGTGGTTGGAGACATATCCAGACCAGAGTCTGTTTTTCATAACATCCATCTCCTGGGCTTTGTTCCGCCCTCATATCACTACTTGATATAGAGGCATAGAGGCATTCAGCTTTCATCCTTTCTGCTCCTGCATAAAACAGAGCTGATGGGCCCCATAGGTGGAAAGACCCAACTGGGACAGCAGAGCTTTCCTCCCCTGGGCAAGTCCTTCTCTCCTTGATTCACTTTCCTAAAATGAGCAAACCCTACCAAGCCCAGTCCTCATGGCTGCTGTGAGGATCAAAAGAGACAACAGATAAAGGAAGACTGAAAAGTTTCTAGAGCATGTTACAAAATAAGCACAATAATTCTTAAACCGTTTGGGCAGTAGTTGGAAGGAAATGGAAGTGGATCCACTCAGTGGACTATTTGGCAACCATTAGGTTAAAATTCTCTTAATGTTGATACAGCATTGTTTAAGAATGTAAAACGTGGTTAAATAGTATCATTGATGATAAAGGGTGCTGACTGATTTGTGGGTGGGGAAGGTGGCAGCAGCTGCCTCAGACAATGCAAGAAATCCCTTAATGACGGTAGCAGGATAGAAGAGCTGAGGTGAAATATTGGGAACAGGAGCCTCAAGTGAGGCCCCTTCATCGTTGGGCATTGGCCCACAGAAAGATAGCCGCAGTTTATATGTTGGAAGAAAATCTGAAATAAAAAGTAAAATTTGCATAAGAGCGTTACAGCTTACAAAGCACACTCAAACAAATGCCCTTTTTTTTTTGGTCCTTACAATGCCATGCCCTTTCAAGCTTAGGGTGGTCATTACTCTCCCCACCAATGTTCCAGCTGGAAACTGACACAGAGTGTAACACAACGGTTTGCCTATGGTCACACAGCCAGTATATATCAGTTTGGACCCAAAGAGAGAGCTCTGGACTCCCAGGCCATTTTTCCTTCTTGCTAGGTCGTACAATCTAGGCAAAGCTTCTGAGAGATCTTTATATAGAGTTGTTTAAGAAAAATGAATAAATAAATATCAGAGGAATGCTTGCCCGTGCCAGAATTTGCCCAGCCTTCTGGTTCAACTCGGAAAATCAGGCAGTGAGGGAGAAGGTTGGTTTTGAGTTGTGGGCTGGGGGTGGAGGCTGGGGTGGTGAGTTGTGGTTGGAGCCATCTGTAGTGAGGCTCCCTTACATTTTTAAAAGGGATGAGGCTACCACCAGTTAACCCACTTAAGTGGGGCAGCAACGTATGACAGTGCCATCCTAGGAATGCAGAACCCTTAGGTATGTCACCCCCAAGCCATCCATATACGTGGGCACCTGCTTTGCCATTGGCCAAATGCCTCTTTCTGGTTTGCATTCTCTAACCTCTAAATGGCAGTAAGTCTTTCAGGAACAAGGGTTGGCTAAGTAATGAGCTGGGACCAATGTCATGTCTTTGGAAGGGGAACCCTCTGGGATCAGAAGCTGGAGTTGAAAAGAGACAAAAGGCCAGGTGACTGTAGCTACTTGTTGCCTGGAGGTTTTAACCCTCTGTGAGGCATTTCCTTGTTCTAACTGCAATTGGTATTTGATCCCTGGTGTACGTGGCAGCCCCTGCTGGGGAGGGCACATTCTAAAGTATTCTTGCTGTGTCTTCTCTTGGTAGCACCTGTTCCGTGAGCCTGAGAAGAGGCCCCCCACAGTGGTGTCCAATACATTCACTGCCCTGATCCTCTCGCCCTTGCTTCTGCTCTTTGCTTTGGTAAGTAGCTGTAATTAGCATGGCTAACGTGTGTCTGGTGCCAGACTCAGCAGATGTAGCCGTTCCAAAGGAGGCTTTGTGTTCTGGCCTCAGCACAGCTCCAAGGGGTCCAGCAGCTGTGACCTGAACCAATGATCAAAAGTTTTAGAATAACCAAAATTTCCCATTATGTGGGAGCAGCCAAGTAAATGGATCCATTAATAAGGGGCATGAGAAAGTACCTAATAACCATTAAAAATGACAAAAGTATCCAGATTGCTGCTCCATAGGAGTGTTCAGATGAGATGAAATGTGAAAAAAGCAAGGCTCAGTGCTGATAGCTATATAAAAATCGAGTA
>PVKH010013577.1:0-16807 GCA_004027955.1 Chaetophractus vellerosus | reverse complement strand
AAAAAGACCCTGTAGTACAACTGCTTTTCCCTCTCCCTGCCCCCAAAGCCTCCAGAGCAATTAGACAAGAATAATAAATAAAATGCATTCTAATTGGAAGTGAAGAAGTAAAACATTCACTATTTGGAGATGATATGTTCCTATATACAGGAAAGTCCTGAAATAGCCACAACAGAGCTCCTAGAGCTAATAAATGGATTCGGCAATGTGTCAGGGTACAAGATCAGTACCCAAAAATCAGTAGTGTTACTAAACACAAGCAATGAACAACTGGAACAAGAAATCAAGAAAAAAATTCCATTCACCATAGCAACTAAAACTAAAAGAATCAAACATCTAAGAATAAATTTAACCAAGGATGTAAACTACTTATTCACAGAAAACTATAAAACATTGCTAAAAGAAATTAAAGACCAAAATAAATGGAAAAACATTTCATGTTCATGGATCGGAAGACTAAATATCATTAAGATGTCAATCCTATCCAAAGAAATTTATGGATTCAATGCAATCCCAATCAAAATTCTAACAACCTTCTTGGTAGAAATAGAAGTCAATCATCAAAATTATATGGAAGAGTAAGGGACCCTAAATAGATAAAGCCATCTTGAAAAAGAAGAATGAAGTGGGAGGGCTCACACTTCCTGAACTTAAAACTTATTATAAAGCCACATTAATCAAAACAGCATGGTACTGGCACAAGGACTAACATATAGACGAATAGAATCAAATTGAGAGCTCAGAAATCAACCCTCACATTTATGGCCACCTGATTTTTGACGAGCGGGCAAAGACCACTCAACTGGGAAAGAATAGTCCCTTCAGCAAATGGTGCTGGGAAACCTGGATCTCCATTCGCATAAAAAGGAGGACCCCTGCCTTACATCATATAAAAAATAAAATCAACTCAAAATAGACCAAAGACTTAAGAGTTAGAACTATCAAACTCCTAAAAGAAAATTTAGGGAAACATCTGCAGGACCTTTGTGTTAGACAATGGTTCCTTAGACTTTAAAAGCACAAGCAACAAAAAACAAAAAACATCAAAATTTAAAACTTTTGTGCCTCAAAGGACTATAACATGAAAGCAAAACGACAACCTACACAATGGATGAAAATATTGAAAACCACATATCTGATAAATGTTTAATAGCCAGAATATATAAAGAAATCCTTACACTTAACCAAAATAAAAAAGAAACAATTTTTTTAATGGGCAAATGGCTTGAATAGACATCTCTCCAAAGAAGATATAGAAATGGCCATAAAGCACATGAAAAGATGCTCAACATCATTAGTCATGAAGGAAATGCAAATTGAAACTTCAGTGAGATACCATTTCACACCCAATAGAATCACTGCTATTTTTAAAAAGGAAAATAACACATGTTGGGGAGATTAGAGAGAAACAGGAACATCCATTCATTGCTGGTGGCAATGTAAAATGGAAAAGCCACTGTGGGGGACAGTTTTGTGGTTCCTCAGAAAACTAAGTATAGAACTACCATATATCCTGGCAATGCCAGTACTTGGTATATACCCAAAAGAATTTAAAGCAGGGACTCAAACATATTTGCACACTGATGTTCATCGTTGCTTTATTCACAATTTCCACAAGATGGAAGAAACTCAGGTGTCCATCAAGCAATGAACGGATAAATAAAATGTGGTATATAGATACAATGGAATATTATCCAGCTATAAAAAGGAATGAAGCCCTGATACATGCAACAACATGGATGAAACTTGACATGTCAACATGAATATTGACATCATGTTGATTGAAATAAGCATGACACAAAAGGGCAATTATTATATCATCTTATTGATTTGAAACAATTGGAATATGCAAATCTATAGAGTCAGTGTCTAGAATATAGGTTATCAGGGGATGGGATGGGGGTAGGGAATGGAAAGTTAAGGTTTAAAAGTTAAGGGTCAGTTCTGTATTGAGTATCTTAAACACTGTAGGAAATATGTCACTTCTTTTAAGGCTATTTATATATATATATATATTTATTTATTTATTTATTTATATGGACTGGAATTGTGTTTTCAAAGAAAAGCACTCAAGTATGACAATATACTATCCATGTTTTCACCATTCAAAGTATTATTTAGTAGTTGAAACTTAAAACTATTTACTGTCAATTAATAAAGTGATCAAAATATGTTTTTAAAAATATACAGGGTTCCTATTTGGAATGATGGACATGTTTTGGTAATGGATGGTGGTGATGGTAGCGCAACACTGTAACATAATTAACAGCACTGGAATATGTATATATATATTCATATATATATATCTATATATATATATGAATGTGATTAAAAAGGGGAACGTTAAAGTGTGTATATGGTAACAGAATAAATTTTTTTTTAAATCCATGGAACTACTCTATACAATAAGCCATAAGTTAAACCAAGGATTTTAGTTAATCATACAATTATAAAAAATACTCTATCTTTGATAGTAACAAATGTTCCATGCCAATGCAAGATGTTGGTGGCAGGGTAGTATATGGGAATCCTGTATTTTATGCATGATTGTTCTGTATATCCTCAAATTTTCTAATAAAGGGGAAAAAATGCAATGGACCACAGGAATTGTGGGTAAAGTAGATTGGCAAGGGCTCTAAAATTAAACCCCAAATATAGTTATTTTATTTATTCACTTGTTTATTAGGGCATTGCAGCTTGCCTCATTTTTACAAGAAATGAAATGTTTCATTGTTGTTTCCTCCTCATTTACCCTATCTTTCCTTAAATTAGAAACTGCCCGTTTAAATCACGTTCTGCCAGAGCAAGGAAATCACAGTCCAGCCATGTGCTATTTAAAAATCTGGATTTCATTCACTGTTGGTGAGGTTGACTGAAGTGAAAGAGCCTGATTGATATCACTGGGCTGCCAGCAGGACAGGGATCACAGCCCTGCCTCCCATGGTGAACAAGATCTATAAAGGAAGCTGAGCCTCTAGTTTTCCACCCGGACACTCATTTTACACAGTGTCATCTTACAGAATTTTCAAGAGCAGAACCTCAGTGCGTAAAACAGAAAGGTCACTCAAACTGGCGTAGGATATAACAAGTCCAAAGATAGGAAATGTAAGAAATGTAGGTTCATGGCATGACTTTTTTTATGTACTAGACAAATAGTAGGTGCAGAACAAAAAAAAATTGTCTGGTACTCTGAACCTGATACCATGAATGCTATTCAGAATGAGAGTTATATGGGTTGAACTTACATTTAAAATGCAAAGTTTAAAATGCTCATCTCATTCACTATTTCAGGAGACTTTCATAATCAACCTATCTTTATACTCATGTTCTTCATCGGAACAGTCCCAATTTAAAATAGGCCAATTCTCTCACTAGGGGTTGTCTGTCTTAATTGGTTGATACCTCTACTGCACTAATCATTAAATATTTTGAATATCTCCCTGGCTATAAGTACAGCCAGAATACTTATAAATAAAAGGATAAAATAAAAAGAGGAATTTAATCACCTCTTTTATTATTAAAGGTATTGAATGAAATGCTAGAGTTCCATTTTCTCATAGAGAGTAGAAAAATCATAAAAGAATATTGCTCCTGATATAACAAGAAAGCACGTAAAGTAAATATATATATATATATATGTTTTCTTTAGAACTATCAAAGAACAGTGGGAAAAAGGAGTCAAAATTCCAGAGGGGGGTTAGTCCTTTCAAGGTGAGTAAAAATTGAGAACTGCTTTCACACCTGGGAATATGTCTTATCTGGACTTATATACAGATAGAGGAGCTGGTCTGCCATCAGCATTTTTTTTTTTGGTGGAACAAGGAGAAAGCCAAACAAAACTTTAATGACTGTGTGAACTGGTGAGACAGTATAAAATCTAGAAGAGGCCCAAATATATTGCTAATCTTGATTACTCAACAATTCTCCCCCACTCATGCTAAGTAGCAACTGGGACAAAGAGACACCTCATAGACTCCTGATCACAAAGCCCTGCTTGAGGGATGGGCCTGAACTCATCCATAAAAATATTTTTAAATGGAGGTGATTTGAAACTAATAAAGCTTCAAACTATCACAGATCCAGTTCAATTTTAATAAAATTAAAAATATCAAGCCTTTACCTTAGTTTCCTAACAAAGGAACATGCATGTCCTCTCTGGAAAAAAAAATAAGCTTGTTCAAGCTGTACTATGGACCAAAAATGGAAAATCAATGATGTTCCTATATACTAATAATGCACAATCTGAAGAGGAAATCAAGAAAAGTTCCATTTACAATAGCAACTAAAGAATCAAATATATAGAAATAAATTTAACCTAGGTTGTAAAGAACTTGCACATGTAAAACAACAAAACACTGCTGAAAAAAAATTAAAGAAGACTTAAATAAATGGAAGGACAATCCATGTTCATGGATTAGAAGACTAAATATTGCTAAGATGTCAATTCTACCCAAAGGATTTACAGATTGAGAACAATCCCAATCAAAATTCCACAGCCTTATTTGCAAAAGTGGAAAAGCCAATCATCAAATCCATATGCAAGGGTAAGAGACCCCAAAAACCCAAAACCATGTTGGAAAAAAAACAAAATTGGGTAATTCACACTTCTGGATTTTAAAACTTATTACAAAACTATAGCAATCAAAATAGTGTTGCTGGCAGAAGGACAGTCATATAGACCAACAGAATTGAACTAAGAGTTCAGAAATAAACCCTCACATCTATGGCCTACTGATTTTTGACAGTGCCAAGTCTACTTAAGAGAGAAAGAAGAGCATCTTCCAAAAATTGTGCTGGGAAAACTAGATAACCATATGCAAAAGAATGAAGGTGGACCCCTACCTCACACCATTTATAAAATTTAACTCAAAATGGACCAAACACTTTAATATAAAAGCCAAAACTATAAAACACCTATAAGAAAATAAAAGAAACATCTCCAGGACCTTATGTTGCAATGGTTTCTTAGGATTTACACCAAAAGCATGAGTAACAAAAGAACAAATAGATAAATGGGACTTCATCAAAATTAAAAGCTTTTATGCATCAAAGGACGGTATCAAGAAAGTGAAAAGACAACCTACAAATGGGAGAAAATATTTGGAAACCACATATCCAATAAGGGTTTAATATCCATATATATATAACTCATGAGTGATTTCTGATTCTAATGAGGATAAATCCCATTCTTATCAGAATTCTTACAGATTTTGATTTAGATTTACAGTGACTCATGTGGTAAAGTACTTAAATAAGTAAAAATTGGAGAAATGTTGCAAAAGGCAACTGTTTTAAGTATATTTATTTTAAAAGTGAGAAAGTAAAGACGTTTTGAGAAACAAGCTTTATTTTCAGGGAACAAGTACAAAAAGGAAGCAAGCAATGAAAAAGAAAAGCACTGGAAATCAACCAAGTAAAAATGAAACCCTTTAGTTTTCTCCCAGTTAGATGACATGAGTGTTTTCTTCTTTTTCACTATTTTACACACAACTGAATATACACAATTCATGCAGCAGTTAGAGGAATGGATTCGAGCTATAATACTGACATGGAAATATGCCCAAGACCTAACAGGAAGTATGAAAGGAAAGGTGAAGAATAACGTGTTCATGAACTCTTTTGTGGAAAAGCATTTTTAACCAAACCTATATATCAGTCTAAGCATGTAAAATGCATGCGAAAATATTTGGAAGAAACACCAAACTGCAAAAATTATTTCCTCCAAAAGGGAATCATGATTAATGTGAGGAAAGGGAACTTTGATATTTATTCCCAGATACTTCTGTATTGTTTGGAATTTTCAAATTCTTTGTTTTCTATTTTACTTTCCAGTTCACAAAAAAGGTACAAATATATCAGTGTTTAATATATATGCATAATTTTTTAGTGGTGAGAACTGTGGACTAGAAAACATTAAGCCTAGATGGTAATCCAGCTTTAGAGCACCCAGCCTGGAATCCAGTCCCACTGCCGCTCTGACTAGACATGTGGCCTTAGACATGTTATCAAATTGGAATTTATGCACCTCACTATCCTCATCAGTACCATAAAGGGACTGAATTCAGTAATATAAAGTCCTTCTGCTATAAGTATTTATAAATATACTATGAAGAGGTAGATTCTAAGTCAATGAAACTCTACCAGTTTCAGGGTTTTTGGTAAGTTTTCTTTTCTCTAATCAAGGTTTATAATTGCTTACATAGTTCAAAATGTTCCAGTTTTAAAAACACACTCACACCATGCACTTATACATACACATACATTCTTCAGATAGAAGCCAAGACCAAAGTCATCTTTTGCAGCCTTCCACATCCTTGACTGCAGAATTTTTTTGTTTTTTTTAAATTTCTGATAACATATATATGATGTAAAATTTCCCATTTTAACTACTTTCAAATATAGAATTCAATGGTGTCAATTACATTCACAATGTTGTGCGACCATAACCACCATCCATTACCAAAACTTTTCCATCACCTCAAACAGAAACTCTCTTCCAATTAAGTATTAACTCCCTATTCCCTACCCCCACCCAAGCCCTTGGTAACCTGTCTTTGAGATTCTGACGCTATGAATTTGCTTATTCTAGTTATTTTATATATGTGAGTTCATACAATATTTATCATTTTCTGTCTGGCTTATTTCACTCAACATAATTTTTTCAAGCTTCATCCTTGTTTTAGTATGTATCAGATCTTCATTCCATTTTGCGGCTAAATAATATTTTGTTTTAGTTTGCCAAAGGTAGCCAATGTAAAGTACCAGAAATGGGTTGGTTTTTATAGTGGGAATTTTACTTAGGATAAAAGCTTACAGCTCCAAGGCAATGAAATGTCCAAATCAAGGCATCAGGGGAGATGCTTTCCACCAAAGTCAGCTGCCACATGGTAAAGCAAGATGGCCACCCATCTCTTCCGAGGTCTCTGCCTTCCCCTCCAAAATCTACTATCTCCTTGAGCTCAGCTTGGGCTCTTCTCTTTCCAGGGTTCCTCTCCTAGTCTCTCAGTCTATCTTTTCACAGCTGTAGATGAACATGTAGTCCTTTCTCTCACATGGCAGGATAATGGCATCTCCCTCCCCCCCCCTCTGTTTCTCTTTCTCTCTCATCTCCGTTTATATCAGACCCAGCAAGAGGGCAGAGACTCAACCTGAGTCATGCCTCACTCCTGATGCAGTCCAATCAAAAGAGTCTCACACAAATATAAAAAACTAAGAAACAAACAAACAAAAAGAATTTTTAAAAAGAGTCTCACACCCACAGGAATGGATTAGTTGAAAACATAATCTTTCTCTTCTTGGGATTCCTAAAAGGATTTCAAAACTGTCACATAATCCATTGTATGTATATACCACATTTTATTCCATTTATCTGTTGATAAACAATTGGGTTGCTTCCACTTTGTTTTTAGCAACTATGAATAATGTCATTATCAGTGTGCAAATATCCTTGACTGCAGTAGTTTTAATGAAATAAAGTCTTAGCTTTGATACCAAATGCAAGGAAGTAATGATTAATGTTTATCTTTACTTACCTCAAACTTATTATGGACAGTACTTAAATTTGACAACTCCAGCATCTTTATGCTATCAATCTACAACTGCCAACAGTTCATTTTCTATCCCACTGATTCAGTGACTTACATCAAACTTCAAATTTGTAATTGTTTTATCCCCCTATAATCATAAGGGTAGGACAGTGTTGTGTTTAAGCATGTGGGCTCTGGAGCTAGATTGCCTGGTTTCAAATTCAGAGTTCCACCATTCTTGGTTCTTAGGCAAAATCTTAACCTCCCCATACCTCTGTTCCTCCATCTGTGAAACGGGAAAGGAAAATAGCACCCATTCCCATGGTTACCATGAGGATTAAATATGCTAGTATATCAAGTGTTTAGAAAAATTCTTGACACTCAATAAATGCTCACTTGTATTATTATCATCATTATCGAAACTAGTGGATACTATTGATTCAATGTTTTACCTTGACACAGAACTTTAATGCTATTCAAATTATCTTTAAAGTTGAAAATCCTTTACCAAGGCTGAATATATCATTGAGCTCCAAAAATAAGGGTATTGGACTAAAAAATCTGAAGGTCCATTCCAACTCAGAAATGCTATAACAATATAGCTGGTCTCTAGCCACCTAAAAGAGTTCTTACTATATTGCCTAACTGGTGTGACCTTCTTATACACTCTGTTCATTTCTCCAATACTGACAATGCATTGCAAGTGATCCTATGAAATGTAGTGATTCAGAACTGGTTCATTAGGATCATACAAAGTACGAAGAAGGAAACTCTGCCAGTATATCCCAGACAGGCTCCTTTTGAGAACCATTTGAGGCATCAGATCAATATTGAGGCCATACCCGGATCTGCAGGCTTCTTTCAAGGTGTAAGAGTGGTTCTCTCTCTTCTACAAAGGAAAGTCCACTTTTCCCTCCCCCTGCTTAGAAACAGAGAATAGTCTGCCAAATCCCTCTTTCCATTATTAAGCAATACCCCTCTGTGTTTGCTTTCACTCATGTTTTTTTTCTGTCTGCAACTGGTTCACAGCACTTGATGCAACAGATCATAAGATTTTAGGAAAAACCATTTAGAATTTCTATCATTTTGTCATTTCTTTGCCTCTGATCTTTTTTAATTTTTCCACCCATAAGCTAAAACCCCACAAGTTATGTTAATCAAACAATTTCTCCATTTCCAGAGGTCAATATTTTAGAGACAGAAAAGAATGTTTTGCTTTGGTCTCTTTAGAAAACTAACATTTGAACATTTTGAAAATCATTGAAGTTAATGCTGAAGAGGCACAGCTCCTAATAATCTTCCAAATAATCAATAAGTATGCATTTCCTTTGGTTATGTACCAATGCAGCAGCACATCTGCAGTTATGTGTTCCATTCAGAATGCCTCAAGGAGGTAATCGAGCAGAGAGGAATAAGATTGGATAAAGAAAGAATGTGGGGATAAAATTAAATTTAAAAATACCTTAATTAAACATACGTGAAAATAGTGAGGAAACTGGAAAAATATATTCTAATATTTAAGAATGGAATATTATAATGGAAGCATGCTGTCTATATAGTACATCTTGATTTGAGACATTTTCTCCATTAAAATGTGAGGGAATCGGTTCTTCATGTAGCTAAGATGCTGAAATTTTGGCTACATGAGAGCAGAGCTGCCTAGATTTATGGCTGGATTCATAGCATGAGGTACACAGAGTTTTGACTAATGGCCTAATATCCACTAGAGGAAAGAGTTTTGTGCCATATCACAGGGTTTTGACCTTGATCCTGTCTTGTTCAGCATTTTGTAATTTTTTAATCTGAATGAAGAAACAGAAAGATATTTTTATTATATTCTTATAGCAAGCCAAATGAAGAGTTGGTGTGATGACTGATAGATTCAATATTCAAAATTATCTTGGTGGTTTGAAACAACATTTAAAAATTAGATGAGAATAAATGTAAAACCCTGCATTCAAATTTTGGGTTTTTTTAAATGCACAAATATAACTTGGGGAGATGTGCTTTAACTACACTTCCTATGAAAGTGACCTAAAGGTATTTAAGGATAACATTAGTATGAGCCAACAGAATAAACCAGCCTAAAGCTGATAATGAAAACTTGAGCTTTATTAATGTAAGAAGTGGTCCCAGTCAAGAATTTGAGAACACTGAGTGTTCGTGGTGTTATAGTTTGGATTCAGTTTTGGATAATTATCACTAGCTGAGTAAAGGGAAACTGACCACCAAGAGTATTTGGAAAGACATTTCAAAACTTTATCATTTCCTCAGCATTTATAAATGACAACAAAAAAATTATTCGGAAAAAATAGAGAGGGGGAAAAGAAAGGAAATTGACTTTTCCTCTCATTCTTAACTAACTTAGCAACATTAAAGGATGGAGATGTCCACAGAAATTGAAGGCAAACCCATCTTTGAAGCTGCAGTATCCTGGGATGGCTTTTTAGAAGATGTTATCTCCTACATTGTATGGTGTGAACAACCAGGGCTCTCTTTCCCTCACCCTCGGTGGAAAGGACCTCTTTTCCCCATTTGTTTTGGCACCCTGGGACTCCTGCCTAAATGAATGGTTTTAACATGGCATTACAGATTTTTTTGGTCTTGGTACACAATGTCAGTCCCTAACTATGCATAACATTTTTAGTTATGAATAACATTGCTGTTATCCTCTCAGTAGACATGAACTTATACTATACAAGTGTGACAGTTTGAAGATTTTGTAGACCCCAGAATCCTGTTCTTAAAGCTAACCCATCCCTATTGTAGGTGGGAGCTTCAGATTAAATTACTTCAGTTAAGGGCCTTTGATTAGATTGTGTGACCCAGGGTGGGTCTTAATCCTCTTACTGGAGTCTTTTATAAATGGAGGAATAAAAAGCTCCAGATACAAAAAGAAGGCCACAGAGACAGAGAGGAAACCAGAAACTGAGAGAGAAGACCCCAGGAGCCAGAAGCTGAGAGGAAGCCACAGGGCCCGAGGGAGAAGGGAGAGATGTGCCCTGCCATGTGCCTGATTGCCCACAGCTGGAACTCCTAATGATGCTTTAATTTTGGACACTTTCATGGCCTCAGAACTGTAAGCTTTTAACCTAATAAACTCCCATTGTAAAAGTCAACCCATTTCTGGTATATTGCTCCCAGCTGCTTTTAGCAAACTAAAACAAGTATCACATGTGTTCCTACTTATACAAATGACTTTCTACTTTATGGCTTTATGTACACAGCAACCCATACTCATAAACTGTATTTCCACAGCATTCTCGAGGCAGAAGTAAAGTAATTATAAAAGATATTGGATTTTTTTTTAATGTGGGTAGGTTTACAAGTTAAAGATTTCCCTCAAAACATTTCTTTGGTACAGAGGATTGCAAAAGAAGAAAATGTGAATGGGGAAGAGATATCACAACTGGAAATTGAATTAAAATTGCTCAGCCTGGTAGAGAAAAATTAGGGTAGCTGTAGCTGTCTTCAAATTGTTTAAAGACCCACAAGGAAGTAGAAATAGGCATACTTTGCATCATATCAACTAATTAGCAGGAATCACAATGATGGCGTTTTCTATTCAGTATAAGAAAAAACTCACAACAATAAAAAGGACTTCAGCCAAAAAGAGTGAAGATAGAAGTTAGGTGATCTTTAAGAATATTATAAGAAGAGATAAAATTAAGAGGATTGATGGTTAACTAGAGGATCTTGGGAATTTCCAATATTTAACATCTGTGATCTGTGTTTAAAATAAAATACAATAACAACTTTTTAAATGTGGATATTATAAAAGAGGAGCAGGAACATTTTGCTGCAACAACAATTTTATCCAAAATATGGCTATTGCTGTTGAGTTACATGATGGTGTCAAAGAAAAAAAATTGTACCAGACCATGAAAACAGGCAAAATGACTTTTTAAAAAGCTGTATGCAATAGCAAAGAAAGAGACCAGAAGGTTACTGTGATGGAGAGAGAGAGAGAGATTGGAAGGTTATCACAATAGGGAGAAAGAGAGGGCTCAACTCTCTGAAGCACAGGGCAGAAGAGTTTTTAAGGACTGGTATGATCTAATGGAAGAGGCCTGGAGGGGGAGGTCAAGCAATGCGGTGTTTCAATTACTTGATGTTATTTCCTGACTTCCACTGTCAAAGCCAGAAGGAACATGTTCTGTCTGGATTCTTAAGGCCCAAGGTGAGGAAGGTCAGGGTCCCACAGTCAAGAAAAGATCTGTCTAAAGTTTGGTTGAACTAAGTTAAGGCCATCTTGGTCAGTAACACAGTGGGTGGGGTGGGGGGGTCTCTTAACCTTTGCCATTATCCATAATCACAGGGTTCAGGTAAAATTCAACATTGACAATAGTGATGTTATATGGCCAATAGGCTGCAGCTCTTGGTCTATAATTTTAAGCATATGCCCAATAGTGAGCATGGCCCTTGCAAAAGCATGACAAATTTATGAAACACTAGTTTTGTTCAAAAGAGGGATATAATAGAGGGATAATAAGACAACAGGAGATAAATTGTATGTTTAATGAGTTCAGGGGGGAAAAATGTAGAAGAGATAATAAAACATTACCTAATGAAAGCACATAAAGGTAGTCCTTCTTAATAATTCTAACCAAAGACAAGGTGAATCAAAACAAACAAAAAAAAATTCCAAATTGAAGTCATGGTAAAATGATGATTGGAAAACTTTGAAACTATTTAAGTAAATGCAGACATAGAGCTAAAATAACCATAGGAATTAAGGCCATAGAACAGAATGTAAATGTTGTAAATCTTGTCAACACACATACAAAAATGTAACTAACAAAATTGAAAGGTGATTAGGAAGGGAGCTGGGAGAACGAGTGCTAATTTCATCTTTCCCACTAGGAACTCAGTACAATATAAAATTGAAAAATGTTTTTAGTTTAAAATTATAATGAATCATTGTTTTGTCATAATAAAAGTTTTGTCCTAATGTCAGAGAAATTTTTTAGGCATAAAATTTTTTTTTGAAAAAAAAAAGGCTTATTTTGCTTAGCAATTACTTTTCACCCAAATTTATAAGTTGCATTAAATTTCGATAAAATTTTATACTTTTTTATTTTAGAATGTACAATATGATCTTATTTTTGTCTCTAAGTGTTTATACTGTCAGCTGTATATATTAAAAACTACAATGTTAATTTTTGCATCTAGAAGGTAGAATTTACAATTTTTTATACTTTCTTTTTTGTAGCTTTTTGAATAGCTTAGATTTTTAATGACATGAATATATGATTTTTTACAAAACAATAAAATAATTACTCTTTGTAAAAAAAAAAAAGCAATTACGGAAGAATGAGGGAGAAAAGATTGAAAGTGGTGTACTGAAAGACCCAAAGCAGATTATCAAAGAAACCAGATATACCTTCCCTAAGCCCATTTTGAGTGCTCTGTTTTCAACAAGCTTTCCTGACCCCTCCTACTTTTGGCTAGGGGTCTTATTTCTCATTTCCCACACACCTTGATGTTATCTCTGGATTAGCCCTCCATATTGTAGTTATCTGCTTACTCACCAGCCCTATTTTACCCCTATTTCCTTGTATTTCCAACACCTACTACAGTGTGGCATTCAATAAATGTTTATTTTATTAATGTTGTTTATTAATATTGTTTTACCTATGGTAAAATCTTAAAGTATTAATATAAATAATAACAAATGCTATTCACAGTATGTGAGGCATTATTCATAGTTTAAATATAATTCCTTGTTCAAAGACCCTTTCAAACTGTAAGAATGTGCTTATATAAACAAAGAGAAATATGACAGTGATAAGTAGCCAAACAAACCTAAATCAAAGCTGTAGCTGGGGTCTTGGTAAGAAGGAGACCAATCCAGTAATTTGGGCTTAATGACTGACTGGGCAAATGATATTGAAGAGATCTTAAGAGTAGCTAGAATGACGGTGCTTAAATCATAATAAAATACGGGGCAACAGTATGAGTGGAAAGTTTCTGCTCAGATCCAGTTTTATTTGTAGGGGGTCAGTAGAATATCTGAAGACAGCTATCCTATAGACAAGTAGACTACTCAGAAGAGGACGCAGGATAAGAGAGGCATATTTAAATTTCATTGTCATGTCAGACTCCCCGCCATCTCCCCTCAGATTCCATGAACCTATGACTACAGATAACAAAAGCCTACAGAAAGTACTGAAAGCTCAGTTGGTCTACAGGCGGGGAGCACTGAAAGAAATCCAAGGAAAATCATCTCTTTCCATATTTTCTTCTAAAGGAATATCACAATATAAAAAAATAAAAAATCTCTTTATCTCCAGTGTAGCAAAATAGACAAACTATGACCTTATAATGTGATTAAAGTCTATTGGTGCCGTTAAGAAAGGCGACATTTAATTAAATGGTGCATTTTCTCTCAGTGCTCTACAAGTATTGTATTAACTAATTAACAATGGAAAATCTGGTGTTTCTTGGAAAAGACTTGTCACTACTTTTTTCACCTTTTAAATGAACTTTTTTTAAAAATCTTGAAATACAACATGCACAAAATGGGTGATATTTAAACTTTTCAAACTAATTATTATAGCAAACATCGTTTTCCTGGTACTTCCGGAGTTGAATTACCCAAAAAAAAAAAGAATGTAGGTAAGCTACTCTAAAAAGAGAAACAGCTCTTCTCTGGCTCATAAAAGCCCATCTGGCGAGAACCAGTGAGCCCTGATAAATGATGAAATAACAGTACTGTAAAATACTTACTGTCAGCCTGTCTCCTACATCCTCCAGAAGCAGATGGGATAAGCACCTATTCCCACCTACACTGAAGGCAAACTGTAAAACCTAACTCTAGCGTGGCTTTGACTTGAGATTTTCTTCTTCACCTCCAGCAAGCATTTGACAAAAGAATACTGGGATAATACAGTGTGTTCCCTTTGAAGACAAAGGCTTTTGGTTTATGCAAAAGTCTCTGAAGGGCTTTTTGATGAATCTGGAGCAGGATATCATGTAGCCATTCACTCATTCAATTAAGTATAGTAAACAACTCTCATGTATGAAGCACTCTAGGGACAGTTGGCCCTGTTTGGTGTCAACGTGGGTATTGGCTATTTATACTACCATGTCTCTACCCACACTTTAAAAGCTGAATGGTCATCAAACCTACAAATACTCAACCTCTCTACCCATCTGCCTAGATCAGGCTGATATCCCCAGTCCAGAGGGAGTTAGCAAGAAAGGGGGGTGGGGGGCGGACAACAACAGCAGACTCGAGTTTAAATATGAACTCTGCTGCATACTTGCTGTAAAAAACTTAGGAACATTATTTAACTCCTCAGGACCTGTTTCCTCATCTAAAAAATGAGAATTTTAACAATTTGATCACTATGTAAGCAAGAGCCTGTACTTAGAGTATAATTGGCTCTTATAAAATTCTTTTCCATTGCTTTTATCACTAATTATGTTCCTTCTGCTGAAATGGCTGAGGTTCTTGAACAAATTATAAATAATAACTTTTTGAAAGCTTATTGTAAATATTAAATAATACAAGCAAAGTGTGCCTAGCCAATGGTATAGTGTAGTGAAATATATAGGATTTGGAGTCAGGCAGACCTGGTTATAATCCTGATTATAACATTTAGTGAGCAGGGGCCATATATTTTGTCTTCTTAGCCTCCCATAGAATCTTTCATAATGCTTAGTATATAACATCTTTATTGACTGACATTGACTCACTAGCTACTCAAGTAAAACACACACTTTTACACACATATACACATTACCCCCCTACAGGTGTACAGCAACCAGAGTTTCTAGAGGATCCTTTTTGCTATTCCTGGGTAAGTTTAGCTGTAAAGCTACTTGAGTCAGAAAGAAGGTGACACCTTCATTTCTAAATTATACATATTCTCAGCTCAGCAGCTCCAAAATGAACTGCTCGTTACCAGACCTGTTCCTTATCTTGTGACCTGAGCTTAAAGAGAATAGATATAATGAACTCTAGACATCCAGTCATTCTCAGCCTATGCGTCAACTCAAATTTCTAAGGAAATATTCTTTTTGGTCTATAGATGTGTGCGTGTCAACAATTTAATCCAGATGTCACAAAGGCATAGATTGTAATTCTAGTAAATATTTTCATAGGACTGTCTTTCCCCTTCTTCCTAGTCATGCTATAATCAAAATGAGACCTGAGCAAATATGCACAAATTCTAATTTGTTCTATCTAGATGGATTTTAAATCCCTCTTGCCTATTTCTAACTTTGTTATTTATATTTTATAATATAATATAAGCTATATTTATATACCTCTAGAGAAGAGCAATTGCAAAATTTATCAGGAATTCTCTTTAGAAAACTGTACTCATAAGCACAAATTGTTAGCATCTATCACCATATGATGTAATCATATAAAGGCCTTTTCTAGTCTCATTCCCATAAGGTATCTCTCTATTACATTAAAATGATAAATGGCAAAATGTTTTGCATGACACTTAAGCTGATACAGATTTCTACAGGGAACGCTAGAATTCTACCAAAGTTTTCTGAAAAGCAGCTACAGCTCAAAATTCTTATCACATTCTTAAATCAACTAATCTCTTTCCTTCACAATATTTATTTCTGGCAAAACAATAACACAACTATATCAAAAGGTCAACGAAAGCATGTATCAGGAGTAAACATGCCATTTTGTGTTTGAAGAGATAATTAAGTACTCAGTTGGGGGATGGATGTGATACTTTGATTTTGTTGAGGACAGTCCAAATTAGTCCTGTTATTCTCTCCTGCAGTGCAGCAAACTGCCAATTATCCTTGGTGATAGGACATGAGTAAGTGGGATTTGCACATAAAACCCAAACTTACATTAGCCAATAGTTAAATCTAAATCATCTATTGCTACTTGAAAGAAGCATTACTTGGGGTAAATACAAATGTTGGTAAATTGCCTCTAAATCTTTCTTCTACTTCCTACTACTCTCAGATTAGCTGTTAAATAAGCAGTTCACTTGTCTGTATGAAATTATTATTCAATTTAATACAATATAGCGCCATTATGTCGCTCCAGTTTTTTAACATTAAGTAATTTTAAACGGTTGTTAAAAATAAAACATTCTGTATGTTCTAGTCAGGGTTCTCTTGGGAAACAGAATCAACACGAGATCTCTGTTAAAAATATAAGATTTTATAAGAGTCTCTCACGTGACCGTGGGGATACACAAGTCCAGGTTCCGCTGGCAGGCTGCAAGCCAGGGGCTCCGATGAAAGACTGATGAAGGGTCGTCGATGAGTTCCTGGGAGAAGTTCGCTGTCAAAGG
>PVKH010013576.1:0-16807 GCA_004027955.1 Chaetophractus vellerosus | reverse complement strand
TTAGGCTTGCAGTGACAGGAGCTGGCCCTTATAGCAGGAAACTTGCCAGAGGTCAGGGGTGTGAAAAAGCCATCAGAGGGGAAGCAGGGCAAGGGGAAAACTCCCAAACTGCCAAGGAAGAGGGAAAATGGGAGGTAAGGGCTTACATGTCTAGAGGATAGCACAGAGTCCACACAACAATGAACTCTGGGCCAGAAAGCTCCAAGATACCAAAGCAGCTTGGGGCTTTATAAGTGCAGAGATTTATCTTATCAGTGAGGAGCATATGTTGGCCACAGCTTCATGGGTTATGCAAAACAGAGTAAGTCTAAATGGTTAAGAATTGCATATTTGGGTTATTTATTTATTTATTTTTAAATTGGATGTGTAATAATTTGAGTTTGGTGCTGGCGAGTCTTCTAATGAACCCAGGCTGATATGAAATAGTAAACAACAAATACGGTCACGACACAGAAGACATCTTCGGCTCATTTATATAATACATGCTTAGATAGTTGCTTTCCTAAGACATGTGCAACCAGGCAAAGCTGAAGGGAACTACCAGGATTGTCTCCACAGCAGAGACTCTAGGAAGTAGACAAAGGAAAAACAAATTCTTCTGTCTACATCTAGGAAAGGGAAGGTGTTACTACCAAAAAACAAAAACAAAAACAAAAACATGAGCAGATATCATCAACATAGTGATGTAAGACATCCCTTGAAAAGAACTCAGATTCAGTGAATGAAAGGACAAATCCCACTTGCTTAGAACCCTGGAGGATGGTAGAGACTAGAGAAGGATTCCACAAATGCTGAATCAAAGAAAAAGAAAAATATCAGATAGGAAATTTCTGTCCTGGATCTGCCAGTCCATTCCCCTCCCTTTCACTTGGTACTGTGCATCCTGGGGGATGCTAAGAGGCAGCGGCTTGGGTCCCTCCCATGATGGGCACAGACTATAGAGCCACTCATCGTAGCAAGTTAGAACCCTATGCATATCCAGGCACAGGGATCCAAGTTGCAGAGACCCAGGGCAGAACACAAGCTGCTGAGGAGTGCTGCATATAAAAGAGCCCCCAGGGGTAGGGGAGAGGGAGACCACAGTAGAACAGTGGGCAAGGGTGAGTGGTGAGCTCACTCAATTCAGTTTCTGTTGGCTGGACCCCTTAAACACAATTGAACTTTTCTGGAGTTAGACACATTTCTGCAGTGACCTTTCCTGGCTCCCTGGGGTAGGATACCCTAATGTGGAAGAAAGCTGAGGCAGCAAAGCCTCACATGGAAAAAAAGGGAGGGAAGGGAGCTTAAATTCAAGTGTTAAAATACAGAAGGGTCCTAGAACTGAAAAGTGTAAGAAAATGGGGCACTAAGTGAGGGAGAAAATTTAAACAAATCATAGGAGGTAAGGAGAAAATTCTGTACAAAAACAAATGGAACAGACCAAGATTCCTGAAGAAGGAACAAAGGAGAGGAAGATTTCTCCTGGAGGTAAAACAACTGCACAAAAATTACAATCTTAAAAATTGTAATGCATACTCAGGGCAAGAATCAGATGAAGAAGAGCTGAGAAAATGTGATCAGTTAAACATAGATTGTTCTGAAGGTCTAGAATAAGTTGGACCAAGTGTCAAAGATCCTGAATACAAAGCCAATCATCACTAAAACCCTATACAAGAGGGAGAGACTGATTTCAGAGTTAACTCATCAAGATAATAGATGCCTAAATATCAGCCAAAAATAACAAGCCATACTAAGAAACAGGAAAATATGTTTCAGTCAAGGGAACACATTAAAATTTCGGAGGTGGGGAGTGAGTTTGGCTCAGTGTTTGAGCACCGGCTTTGCATGTACAAGGTCCGGGGTTTAATCCCCCAGTACCTCCAAAACAAACAAACCGCCACCACCACCACAACAAAACCCAGAAAAACAAGCTTTAGAGCAGACACAGAATTTAGAACAAATAATCAGAGAATTTCAAACAAATTTCCTAAATCAATACCAGAAGATGAAGGAAAATATGGGGAAAAAACTTAATATCCTTATTAAGAATGCAATATGTTTAAAAAGAAACAAAACAGAAATTATGAGGATGAAAGGCACACTAGTAGAGATTAAAAATACGCTGAAGGCATACAAGGGCAGATTTGAATAGAAGAATCAGTGAACTAGATGACAGGACAATTGAAATTATACAGTCAGAAGAACAGATAGAGAAAATACAAAAAATTGAGCAGTATCTGGGAGATATGAGCAACAACTTGAAGTGTACAAACATACATGTCATGGATGACTCAGAAGGAGAAGAGAAGGGAAAAGGGGCAGAAAGAATATTTGAGGAGATAATGGCTGAAAATTTCCCTACTCATATGAAAGACAAAAATATACATGTCCAAGAAGCATTATGCCCTCTAAACAGCATAAATCCTAATCAACCTACGCCTAGATAAAGAGAGAGTTCTCAAAACAGCAAGAGAAAAGCAAATCATCACATATAAGGATTCTCAATAAAACAAAGTGATGATTTCTTATCAGAAATCATGGAATTGAGAAGGCAGTGGTATAACATATTTAAGGTACTGAAAGAGAAAATCTGCCAACCAAAAACTCTTCACACAGCAAAACTATCCTTCAAAAATGAGAATTTAAAATATTCACAGATAATCAGACACAGAAAGTTTGTCAACAAAAGACCTGCCCTATCATAATTACTAAAAGCCTACAGGTTGAAAGGAAAAGGCAGGAGAGAGTGGCTTGGAATAGTGTGAAGAAACAGAGATTATCAATAAGGGTACTAAGAGGGTAAATACAACGCCCAATAGCACTGTATCCCCAATACACAACTGTATTCTTTAATTCCTTTAGGAGAAGAATACAATTGAACAAGAAAAAGTCATATTTCCTGATGGTGGACATGCAAAATAAAAAGTGGTAAAGTTGGACCTAAACAAAATAAAGAGAGGAAATAGAGGAATATGGAAACAGAGAACGTTTGCTATTGAATCTAAGTTTGTATCTTTTCAAATTAGTAGGTTTTGGATGTAGGTTGTGTAATACAAACTGCAGTGTATTCACAAAGAAGGCATTTAAAAATATACAGAAACAGAAATGAGAAAGGGATCAGTAACATACATCACAAAGGATCAACTATACAGAGAAGGAGGTTGCACTAAAGGAAAAGAGAGAGAAAAAAAGATATGACATATAAAAACTAAAGGACAAAATGGCTGAACAGAGTGCTGCCTTTACAGTATTAACAAAGAATGTTAATTGCTTAAACTACACAATCAAAAGACACAGATTGGCAGAAAGATTTAAAAACAAAAAAGGCATGATCCAACCATATATTGTCTGCAAAAGATTCACCTTAGACCCAAAGACATAAATAGGTTGAAAGTGAAAGTTTGGAAAAAGATATTCCATACAGATAGTAACAAAAGAGAGCCTGGGTAACTATACTAATATCAGACAAAATAGACTTGAAGTCAAAACCTGTTATAAGAGATGTCTATTTCTCCATCTCTACAACAATAGTTGGAGACTTCCATACACCCTTCTCATCAATAGATAGAACATTTAGGCAGGAAATCAATACGAAAACAGAGAACTTGTATAATATGATAAATGAGCTAGACATATAGTGATACATTCTTCTGGAGTGCATATGGATCATTCTTAGGATAGATCACATATTGGGACACAAAAGAGTCTCAATAAATTTAAATCATACAAAGCATCTTCTCTGACCATATGGGATAAAGCTGGAAATCAATAACAGGCAGAGAACTGGAAAATCCACAAGTATATGGAAGTTAAATATCATACTCTTGCTCAATCAGTGGATCAAAGAAGAAATTGTAAGGGAAATCAATAAATACCTTGAGATGAATGAAAATGAGAACACGACATATAAAAACTTATGGGATGCAGTGGGCATAGCCTTAAGTGCTTACATGAAAAAAGATGAAGCTAAAATCAAAGACCTAACTACACACATAGAGGAACTAGAAATAGAACAACAAACTAATCCCAAAGCAAGGAGAAGGAAAGAAATAACAAAGATTAGAGCAGAAATAAATGAAATTGAGAAAAAAAAGTAGAATTAACAAAACCAAAATTTGGTTCTTTTAAGGGATCAATAAAATCGACAAACTCTTAGCTAGACTGATAATGAAAAGAAGAAGATGTAAATAAATAAAATCAGAAATGAAAACAGGGATATTATTACTGACCCCACAGAAATAAAAAGGTTCATAAGAGGATACTATGAACAACTGCATGCCAACAGATTAGACAACCTAGATGAAATGGACAAATTCCTAGAAATTCCTTTTTACTCTAGAAGAAATAGACCTCCATGGAACAATTATAAGTTAAGTGATTGAATCAGTCATCAAAAACCTCCCAACAAAGAAAAGCCCAGGACCAGAAGGCTTCCCAAGTGAATTCTACTGATCATTTCAAATTATAGTCCAATTTCTCTTTTGATCATAGATGCAAAAATCATCAACAAAATACTTTCAAATGGAATCCAACAGCACATTAAAAGAATTAAACACAGGGGCCGGCTCGATAGCCCAGTGGATAGGGCGCCGGTATACCACATGGGAGGCCCCGGGTTCGATTCCCAGGGACCTCTCCTAGCGGGCAGACCGCCTTGAGAATGGCAAGCCGCCATGGGCGGGCCGGAGCCGCCGTGGGCAGGGCAAGAAGCTGCCACGGACATGGCAAGAGCCGCCACGGGCAGGGCAGGTCGCCTGCGGATGGAGCACAGCCAGCCACCCGCGAACTGAAAGCCGGCCGTGAACGGACGCAGAGACCGCCCACAAGCGGGGAAAGCCGCGCCTGCGCAGTGACCACTCTTGGCGCGTCGCCGCAGCGGGGGGAAGGGGACTTATGTAATAAAATAAATAAATCTTTAAAAAAAAAAAAAAGAATTAGACACAATGATTAAGGACAATTTATCCCAGGTATGCAAGGGTAGTTCAACGTATGAAAATCAATTAATGCAATCACCACATTAACAAAAGGAAGGGGGAAAAATCACATGATTTTTTCAATTTTCTGCATCTCAGTTGATGCAGAAAAGGTATTTGACAAAATCCAGCATCCTTTCTTGATAAAAATCACTTAGAAGAATAGGAATAGAAGGAAACATCCTGAACATGGTAAAGGGCTTGTATGAAAACCCCTCAGTAAACATCATACTCCATGGTGAAGGACTGAAAGCTTTCCCTCTAAGTTCTGGAACAAGACAAGGATGCCCACTGTCATCACTGTTATTAAACATTGTACTGGAAGTTCTAGCCAGAGCAGTTACAAAAATCCTCCTAATTTTCCAATTAGGAAGAAGTAAAACTTTCGCTATTTGCATATGACTTACTCCTATATTTAGAAAACCCTGAAAAATCAACAGTGAAACTACTATAGTTAATAAAGGAATTCAAGCAAATTGGTGGAGTACAAGATCAACACACAAAATCAGTAGAGTTTTTATACATACACTAATGAGCAATCTGAAAAGGAAGTCAAGAAAAAATTCCATTTACAGTAGCAACTAAATGAATCAAATATCTAGGAATAAATTTAACCAAGGATATAAAGGATTTCTAAGAAAACTAAAAAACATTGCTAAAAGAAAGCAAGGAAAACCTAAATAAATGAAAGGGCATTCTGTGTTCATGGATTAAAAGACTAAATATCATTAAGATGTCAGTTCTACCCCAGTTGATTTATAGATTCAATACACTTGTCAATCAAAATATCAGCAGCCAATTATTAAATTTATTTGGAAAAGCCAATTATCAAATTTATTTGGAAGGGTAAGCCAAAAAACATCTTGAAAAAGAACAAAGTTGAAGGACTCACTTCCAGATTGTAAAACATATTACAAAACTACAGTGCTCAAAACAGCATGGAAACGGGGCCGGCTCGATAGCCCAGTGGATAGGGCGCTGGCATACCACATGGGAGGCCCTGGGTTCGATTCCCAGGGACCTCTCCTAGCGGGCAGACCGCCTTGAGAATGGCAAGCCGCCATGGGCGGGCCGGAGCCGCCGTGGGCAGGGCAAGAAGCTGCCACGGACAGGACAGGAGCCGCCACGGGCAGGGCAGGTAGCCCGCGAATGGAGCGCAGCCAGCCACCCGCGAACTGAAGCAAGCGCCGGCCGTGAACGGATGCAGAGACCGCCCACAAGCGGGGAAAGCCGCGCCTGCGCAGTGACTACTCTCCGCGCGTCGCCGCAGCGGGGGGAAGGGGAGATATGTAATAAAATAAATAAATCTTTAAAAACAAACAAACAAACAAAAAAAAACAAACAGCATGGAATGGGCACAAGGATAGCTATAGAGACCAATGGAAAGAAAGCAAGAATTCAAAAATAGACCCTCACATCTATGGCCAATTGATTTTTGAAAAGGCCGTGAAGTCATTCAACTGGGATGGAATAATCTCTTCAACAAATGGGGCTGGGAGAATTGGATATCCATATGAAAAATAATGAAGGACAACCCCTATCTCAATCCATACACAAAAATTAACTCAAAATGGGTCAAGGGCATAAACATAAGAATGAGGACTGTAAAACTCCTAGAACAAAATGTAGGGAAGCATCTTCAGGACCTTGTGTTAGGCAATGACTTCTTAGACTTTCACCTGAAACACAAGCAAGAAAAGAAAAATAGATAAATGAGACTCTCAAAATTATAAACATTTGTATATCAAAGGGCTTTGTCATGAAAGTGAAAAGACAATCTACTCAATGGAGAAAATATTTAGAAACCACATATCCATAAGATATGTGGTTTAATATCTAGAATATATCAAGATATCCTACAACTCAACCATAAAAAGACAAACAGCCCAATTTAAAAATGGGCAAAAGACTTGAACAGACATTTCTCCAAACAGGATATACAAATTGCTAAAAAGCACATGAAAAGATGCCTGACATCACTAGCTATTAGGGAAACACAAATCAAAACTGCAATGAGATATAATTTCCCACCCATTAAAATGGCCATTATTAAAAAATAAAATAACAAAAACAGAAAACTAAAAGTGTTGGAGAGGATGTGGAGAAATAGGGATACTCATTCATTGCTGGTGGAAATATAAAATGGTACAGCCTCTGTGGAAGACAGTTTGGTATTTCCTCAGAAAGTTAATTGTAGATTGACCATATGACTACTAGGTATATACTCAAAAGAATTGAAAGCAGGGACTTGAACAGATAGTTACACACTGATGTTCATAGTGGCATTATTCACAATTACCAGAAGTTGGAAGCAACCCATGTGTCCATCAACCAATGATTGGACAAAGTATGGTATATACATATGATGGGATACTATGCAGCCAAAAAAAGGAATGAAGTCCTGATGCATGTGACAGACAACATGGATGAACCCTGAGGGCATTATGCTGAGTGAAATAAGCCAGGCACAAAAGGACAAATATGGATGATATCACCTATATGAAATAATTATAATAAGCAAACTCACAGTGTTAAAATCTAGAATATTGGTTACCTGGGGATGAATTGGGAGTAGAGAATGGGGAGGGAGTTGATTAATTTGTATAGAATTTCTATTTAGATTGATTGTAAAGGTTTGGAAATGGATGGTGGTGATGGTAGCACATTATTGTGAGTGTAATTAATGGCACTGAATTATATGTGAATGTGGTTAAAAGCAGAAATTTTTGGTCATATATATTAGTAGAATAAAAATTAAAAAATAAATTATAGACCTGTATAACAATGATCTTACTGTAGATGATAGACTATAGTTAATAGTCCAATTATAAGAATGTTTTATCATTAATTTTAACAAATGTACTACACTACACTAATATACAGTGTAAATAATAGGGTGCTATATGGGAAAAATACACCTAATGTAAACAATGGACAATAGTTAATAGTACTATTTTAATAATCTTTCATCAGTTATAACAAAGGTAAAACACAGTGCAAAGTGGCAACAGTACATGATTTTTCTGTAATCATACAACTTCTCTAATCAAAAGAAATATTAAAAAACTAGGACACGTTAGGCCTGTGTATTGGGTGTTTTACATGAGATAAACCATGTAAATTGCTTCCCAAAGCGCCTAGAACATAGACTCTCTCAATAAATGCTGGCAACTACTGTTATAAAAAAGGACAATTATTATAAAGTGCTATCATCAATTGTAACAAATGCTTCACACCAATGCAAGATGTTGGCGGTGGGGTGGTGTATGGGAAACCGTATTTTATACATGATTGTACTATAAACCCACAACTTCTCTAATAAAAAAAAACCAACAAATCCATGAGAATTTGTGTCAGACAATTCCAGATATTATTATTATTATTATTATTAACAATATGTTATTTTCATTACTCCTGCTTGCAGAGTGATAGTTTAAATACCCTGCTACTGCCTAATTTATTTTATCCAATGCCTCAAATAATAAATTTGTTTACATATTTCTACCTTAAAATGATATGCCATTTATTTAAAAAACAAATACTGGCCACTGATTCTAAAATATCTCCAGCTACCCCTTACTGTTTTTTTTGTTTTGTTTTGTTTTGTTTTTACATAGGACTTATAAGCACTGGATATATAGCATATTTATTTGTTTAGGCATTAATCAACTATTTTCCCAAACCAGAATGCAAGCTTTAAAACAAATGGGCCCTTACCTGTTTTATTCATTGCTAGATCCACAGATATTAGAAAGGTAATAGTGCATAAAAAAATTCTTCAATAAATGTTTGTCGAATGAAGGAATGAGTAAAAACTGAAAAAGAAAAACCAACTCATAAATTAATGAACAATTCAAGGGCTTTAATGTAAGTACTGTGGGTCAACAAAGATGAATTTGGCTCCTTCCTTTAAGGTGTCTGAAGTCTAATAGCAGGGGTATGACAGCGTAAGAAACTAATAGAAGGGATCAAGTGATGAATGCTGTAAAAGGGAAGATAAAGTTCAGTAGAAGTTCAGGAAAGAAAATGACAACTTTGAACTAAAGAATCAGAAGCTGCTTCATGGAGGAAAGGTCTTGGTGCTGGGCTTTGAAGGAAAAAAAGGCTGTGAATTTGTAGAAATGGATGAAGGCATTCCAGGTGGAGAGGTCAGTACCAGTGAAATCAGCAAGGAAGACTTGAAGGACACTCATGGGTAGTAAATGAAATCTGTTCCTTTCACTAAGGCCATCTTACCCCAACCCTATTTCCACAGTCACTCCCATTTGAAGCACACATTATTCTTATTGTATGGTTAACTCAGATTCTACTTTTCCACTGAAGCTTTTCAAGGCTACCTTAGCCTATGTGAGGTTTACCTGATATAAATTTTCATGGTATTTATTATATTATTACTCATCTAGAGCTCACACAGCATGTATATTATTGTCACTTGTAATTTTCTTTTATGTGTTATTTCAATACAGAACTGATAATCTATTTGAAGGGCAGGGGTTAGGGCTATATATATTTGCATGTAACCATCACTCAATAAATATTGATGGGTTGATTTTGGAAAGCAACTTGAAAAATATCTTGCAAGAATCCCTCTTTTCAACTGCTGGGCAAAATTGCCGCCTCAAATTCTATTCCCCCAAAGTTTGGGATTGCCCTTGAAAAGCAAGTTTCCTTAGAAAGAGAATGCCTTAGAGTTGGGAAATGTCACTTGTGTAGACTCATTTCATGGATCATGAAACTGAAGGCCAAAAGTCTGCTGCTTTCCTGAAGTCCTGGAGCTAGTTAGTGAGTGGTTCATGATGATATTTGGGGCTTGAAAGCTTGAAAAGGACGAAAGACTTAATGTTTGATATTAGCCCAGGGAAATCTGTTGGGAAGCCAAAATGTAAAATATCTTAGATGTTCCTGAATATAAATGCACTCACAGACTATCTAAACAATGAATATTACTGCAAAGGCCCTTTTGACTAGTAGAAGGCTATTTTTGGAACTCAAAGCTGGGAGAGAAGGGATTGGAGTCATTCTGTTTGTTATTGGGGTTAATTATTACAACACCCTGTTTACTGGGAACTGACTATTGCTAAGTGAGAAAAAAAAAAAAAGATAAGGAAAGCGGGTAATTGTTATGGTACCTGAAGGCATTTTAGGAAGATCGGACTGAGAGGGAGAGAAAAATCTCACAGAAAAGAAAATCTAACGAAATGAAAGTCCTCTGGTGTTTTGAAAAGCCTAAGCTCAGAAATTAATCAGCAATTACAACAGAGTATCTTTATTTCTTTGCAAATCAAATAGTTATTGCAATTCCACTCATTTCAATTCCAATAGCTTATTAGCAAATTTCTATTTAAAGGTTTTAAAAATTGCTAAATTATAAGGCTTTCAACTGGAATAGGCCAGTCTTATGGCAGAGATTAAGGCAACAAAAACTCAGACCTGTGAATTCTGTTCGACAGAGTAACTGTACTAATGGCAGCAGGCATGGACTAACTAATTGGATCTTCAAAGTGGAAAAATCAGCAGGTCTAAGTATAAAAGGCAGTTGTAGAGCTGTAAATTAAAGTTAGTTTTTTTCCCAAAGGTCACTGATTAGAGATAACAGACTAAACAGCAGATTCTGCAATCACTAATACTTCAGAACTGTTGAATTTTCTTCTGTTTGCTTTCTTTTTGATCTCCTTTTTTAACTCTAGCACTTATTTTCTTTATTTCTGCCTTTCTACCTCTAACTTCATCTACACCTTTGTATGAATTTCTTTTTTCTTTTTTTTTCTCTTTATATACCCTCTCTACCTTTTTTCTTACTGTCTTCTATTTCTTCTCTGATTCTCTCTTGTCTTAGTTTCCTGGCTGCTATGACAAATACCACACAATGGGTTGGCTTAAACAACAAGAATGTATTGGCTTACAGTTTCAGAGCCTTGGAAGGCTTGCTCCTTCCCAGGGTTGGGTTTGTAGACTTTCCCATTACATAGCAATGCCCTCTCCTTTCTCTTCCCTGTTCTACTGACTTCCAGCTCCTCTTCCACTTGGTTTTCTCTTCATAAAGCCTCCAGTTATAGGATTATGGCCCAACCTCATTCAGTTGGGCCACACCTTAATTAAAAATAACATTTTTACAAGTACTGTTTAGGATGGGTTCACACCCATAGAAAGGATTAAGTTTAAGAACATGTTTTTTTCTGAGGTGCATAATTCAGTCTACTGCACCTCTCTTGCTCTTCCTTTACCTGCAAAGTTAAATCGCTATAATAAAGTATATTTAAAAATTATTTATGTAATAGAGTATAATTTTCCATATTTAAATTTTTAAAAATCAAGTTAGTTTAAATTTATATATGTTTCTTATTCTTGGCTCCTTGAATTTATTGACTCATTATTTTATGTCTATCTCATAGCTTTATGAGCAATTACCGTGTCACAGGGGCTGTAATAGGTGGTAGAGCTAAGGAAATACATCATTTTCCCTGGCCTTGAGGAACACTTAAAATATTGGGAGAACCAAGCCTGTGAGCAGGTATTACAGTTCAAGGGTATCAAGTGCTGCAATAGAAATAGGAACTCTGACTGTGGGTAAGAAGAGAAGGGAAAATTCACTCTACCTCAGGATGGTAAGGAAAGTTCCTCAGAAAAGAGGTTGCTTGAGGGGAATCTTGAAACAAGAGTAGAACTGTAGGTGGAAATGTAAGAAGAGGGTTTTTGTTTTACTTCATATATATGACCCTCAATTTATTTTCTCTGCATTGCTAATGGCCTTAATGAAAAGATGTCCCAAGGGATAAGAAGCTGAGCTCCTTCAGATCCTTTTTCAGATTGTGCTTTCCTGTATCAGGGAGAAAAGGCACCCAAATAACTTCACTTAGGAATAGGAATTTCTGAGAGGTCTGTTCTTGGTTGCATGGCAGCCACAGGGTGTCACAAAGAGAGGAAAAATTCTCAGACCCTCACTAAAATGGAATTTCCCAGACTATGTTCCAGAGAGAGGTTAGTACATGTTAAAGAAAATAACATTCTATGGTCAAATAGTTTGGGAAATAGTGATGTAAACAAAGTTATAAGCAGTATTCAGACTGTTCTAATATGCTAAATGTTCACAGAAAATCTTCCAGAGTGAAAAACATTAAGCATTTCCCAAACTCATTTGATCTTGAGCCTTCTTTTTCATGGATTGGAATTGGAATCCCTGACAAAAATGTCATGGTCTTTCTCTAAACCAAGGTAATAGAGCACATTCCTGAGCACAGAGGAGAGATGTCTTTCTTTTTTGCCTCCTTCCCAGAGCCTCTGCTCTGAAGAAAATACCATAGTTCTCTAGGTTGTGTGCCTGTCCATAACCCAGAGAAAAGAGAAGAATGGGGTCAGACCTAAGGACTGATTTTAGCACTACAAAGTGGGTAACCATAGGCAAACCTCGTAACTTCTCTAAAATTCTCCTCCCTTCCTTGACACTTTATCCAGGGCAGGTAAGGGAATCCAGTATTGCTAATAAACCCTGAATATGGTATAACTTTCAGGAGGATATTTGGATTTGGTGTTAGGGAACTAGAAAAATAAAACTTTCAGAGTCAAAAGAAGAAATCTAGAAATAGATTTTTAGATATTTGGTCAGACAGGGAGACACTTGTTTGGAAATAAGTGGTATTAGCAGGGATTCCCAAGTTCACATAAACAAATTCCACATAGTCAATGATTTTATCTGTCTCTTCCTCAACTGAACCTTTGTGTGAACTTTGATTTCCCAGATTCTTCTCTAGAAAGGGATGTGTACGATGGGCTAGAGAGCCAAACAGGGACATGGAAACCCAATTAGTACTCATTCCTTCAGAAATAGGCCATATGGAAGCGTAATCTTATGTCTTAAAAAATTGGGCAGCTTTCTTCCTGGGAAACTTCTTTTGGTGGAGTTTAAAGAATTCATCCAATGCAGCTTGAGTTTTATGGAGCTCTAAATATTTGAGCAATATTCTGGAAAATGGAAGGCTGAAAATGTGTAAATGCACAGCTATAGCTGTTTCTTTCCACTCCCGAATCCTGAGTCTGCTGAGTAAAAATTAAAATATAGAAGGGCTAAACAACCAAAGTAAAATCTTTGGCTTTGTGGAAAAATTCCAGGGTTAATTAAAGGTTCCATTTAAATTATTTAATACAATTTATTTAACTAAATTTTTATGTTTGGCATCTATGACCTTCATTCTCAGCAAGATTAGCTATTAGAAAAATAACTCAGTGTGGAGTGAGTGCTTATAAGAATTCTTAATTGCAAAGAAGCACAAGGGTCATTGGTTTGAGGACAAAGGGTTAATGAAAGATTGTTCTGTGTTTTCTTAAGAGTTTTAAAAGCCAACTTGTATCTTATTTGTAAGAAGCTGTCCTGAAGCCTTCTAGTCATGTGGAGGTCAATTTGCAAAGCCATGGTTAGGTCCAGTTTTGGAAAACTAACCTCACAATTAGGACCAGGGAGTTGGAGTTGAAATAAGATAAAATAAAAACATAAATTTAGATGGAATACTGTTTCTATTTTTGACATTCTCTGAAATACTTATAGTTATCCTAGAACTATGAGTTTTTGAATATCCCAGACATTAAAAAGCTTGCTCACTAGATGTCATTTGAAGCATGAAAGAATGGCCATCAACACTTTTCATTTTTCTGCTCTGCAATTTGACCATCAAAACTTCTACATTTCCTGGTTAGCATGATCTCATCCTGATTGTATCCATGTCAAAAGAACTGAACTGTCTTCCCTTGCAAATACTGAGCAAGGTACTTGGATTTCAGAAGAAAATTCTGCTGGAGAGGGGGTTACCCTCTATTTTGGGGGAAGTTACCCATTCAACCAGGAAATATATTAAGAATGTGTGTATGTGGAGGAAGGTGAAGGGTACTGGTAACTTAAGACTAGTTTTGAGCTTCTCATAAGTTTCCCTAATGCTTTTAGTGGAACAGGAAGAGAAGGGTCATTTTCAAGGCCATCAACTCATCAATTATTGGGACAGCCTTGGGTTGGTAAGAAACACAGCTTCCTTTCCCTTGCCTTCAGCTTATCCAAACTCTACCCACAGATACCATGATCACCACCGCCAAACAGATCTAGTTGAATGGTAGTATTTAAGGAGACAACTGAGTAGGGATTGGAGCTGTTGACATCCATCTTTTCTTCTCTCTTTACCTTAGTGACATTGGAAGTAGGGTCCAAAGTAGGATGTAGAAACTATAGATCCAAAACGAACACTTCCACAATGGCACACTACTGTCCAGGGTTCAGTCGGGACAGCAGCAGGAACTGAAACACTCTGGTGACATGAATTTTCTTTTAAAAGTCAGCACAATTTACCTTTGTTATACTTTGACTGATGGGATGCAACTATCTGCTAAGATGACACAAGGTAGTTGTATAAAATATAAGAAAAGAGGACCATTTTTAGTTATTCGTTTTTGTGAAGATTCAAAATTAAAATTTTCACTCTGACTAGTGATAAGAAAGAGTGCCATCTGGAGGCCCTGCTTAAAACACATTTTAATCTTAAGAATCATCCTTTAGTTAGACTTGAACTGATTTACTCTGCCACTGTGGTACTCATGACTGATAGTGAGAGAACAGTAGGCACAGCCAAATGGTAACAGAGTCAGGTAGTATGAGAGCTAAATTGTGTTGGCATAGAGTAAGGACCTGGGACCTTACCTAATTCCTAAATAATGCCATTTCTCTTTCTTTCCAAAGATTCTTCTAGTAAGTAGTTAATACTTATAGTTTAGTGAGTTGCTTTCAGATTTTATACTTTGGAATTTCTTAAAAATCATATTTCTTCTTTTCATTTATGTTAGAAAAAGCACATTGTTGAAGTGACATGCCTTAAAAAAAAAGCTCAAAGGGGAGAAATTGTAAAAAATAGAGAGCAGCATGGAAGGTACAAAACCATCTCTAATTCTGCTTTGACATATTTAACTTGATTGATTTATAGACTGTATTTATAGACTGCTTTTCCCCAATCTTGAATCACAGTGTGCATTAGCATCAAAGTATTTCTCGACTTAGTGCTGATGTTTGCTCTCCAATCCTCAGGCCTACAACGAACCAAAGGTCTGGCTAAGAGACCAAAAAAAGGGTTTGACGTCAATACAATCTATCACTGTCATGATATATGTATAATAGGATTTTCATTAAAAACCAAATAACATACTGATAATGATTTCACCATCATTGTGGTAATATGATGGGTAACAACACATGAGATGTGACCAAGATGCACATTTCCCAAACCCCCACAGCCAAAAACAATGCAGATGATGTTGTCAACAAACCCTGAACGAGGAACAACTTTTGTTTCTTCTACCACAGAGAAAATAGGCATGCATGTGGTTGAGTTTAATGTCTTAGAATTGGATTTTTCTGTTGCCAGTTTCACATAAGAAGTTTAGACTTACTACTTTGTTCTTAGGGAACAAATCTGGCTCTTACAGTAGATGCTTCTGGATTCTGCTACAGTAGGTGAGCTAAAGAGAAGCAATGCAACCTCCAAAATCTCCAATAACCATCTTTTTGTTCAGGACGATCCACATCCCTTGAGAGAGTTATTAGTGGTGTTCGGCTTACAAATGACACATAAAAAAATGCCATTTATTTCCAAACTTCAGGATCCAGTTGTAAAAGCTCAGAGATTGTTTGCCTCATTCTTTCAGTTAATTAAAGAGAGAAATTTTTAATAGCCTCAAGTGTAGTGTAATTTATAATAGGCCTCTCTCCCTTCTGTTTTTAATTACCATCTTTGCATGGTGATGTTGGACCTCTTCCCTTTTATTGAATACTTATGCATAGTTTCCTGAGACCAGCTCCATGGCTGTTAATTAGGAAATAAAGAAGTTTTATGTATTTTATTTATCTTCAGTTAATCAGAAGAGTAGAATCGCCTGATAAAAGTTTATTTTCTCTCCTTTTCCTCCCCAATGAAATGGAAAATCTTCCGTATCAAGCAATGATTTTCCTTTTCAAAGTATGATATGTATGAAAGGTTAGGAAGACTGAGTGAGAGCCTAAATACTAGTTAGACTTTTCCTGTCACTCTGGATACTGCATGGATAAGGCAGAAACTCTCAAGGTGTTACAATGTTCTAGACAGAGCTCTTGATATTTCCAGTTTGTTGAATAAACGAATAAATAAATTTCTTTGTTTACTGATCAATATAATGAGAAGAAATAACAACATAATTCATGGGAGTGGAGAAAAGCAAAGCAAAAAGTAAACCAATAGTTATTGAGACATTTTGGAAATAATAGAATTTCAAATAATTGAAATACTGAATTAAGTTTCTTGGTGTCAGTTTTACTCAAAAGAATTAAAACAGGTGTGTGCAATCAATTGAAGTAAGTACCTCCACACCTTGTGCCATTGGCTTCCTTATTAATTTTAACTTTTGAAATGGACCTGGAAACAGCTTTCAAAGAAGAGAATGAGAATTGGGATGCAATTCTCTGATATTTCCATGCTTTCTTATTTATTCCTTCCTCCTCTTGGAAATGAAGAAGAAATCCAAAATGGTAGAGGGCATTGGCTCTTAATCCTCACAGCAATGTCCCAAAGCAGTTTTGTAAATAAAAAGGTATATAAATCCTCAAGTGATAAATTTATTTGATTAGTTTTTTTCATTTAAAAAATGAGGATAATATTGCCTACTTAACAAGTTATTTTGAAGAGTAAGAGGAACAATTACATTTTTAATCTAATCACCACAATTTATAGATACTATTATTTCCATTACACTCAATGAGTCCTTTTGAAAGGACTTTTATTTCTTCTGCCTTCACTTTCAAAACATTACATATTCTCCTCTTAGGGGAAGAATTTGCTCTCCATTTCCTAAGA
>PVKH010013575.1:0-16818 GCA_004027955.1 Chaetophractus vellerosus | reverse complement strand
CCCGGGGCCTCCCATGTGGTATACCGGTGCCCTTATCCACTGGGCTATACAGCCGGCCCCTTTCCTTGGCTTTTGATCTACTTGGTTGGCCTGTGATCTCAGCAGTCTGTCGGTGTATTAGTCAGCCAAAGGGAGTGCCTTTTCAAAATACCAATAATTGGTTGGTTTTCATAAAGGGTATTTATTTGGGGTAGAAGCTTACAGTTACCAGGCCACAAAGCATAAGTTTCTTCCCTCACCAAAGTCCACTGCCATGTGTTGGAGCAAGACAGCTGCCGACGTTTGCCACAGTTCAGTATTCTTTGGTTCCTCTCTTCCTGGGGCTGCGTTTCTCTCCAGGCTTAGCGCTTCCTCCACAAGGTCAGCTGTAGACTATCAGGTGAACGGTTCACTTCTCCTCTCCTGGGGCGTCCTCTCCAACATCAGAACTGCTTCTCAAAAATCTGCTTCTCAAATCTGCTCCCTCTATCTTTTGCCTTGCCTTTTATACTTGAGACCACACCCACTGAGGGGCGGGGCTCAACGCCCTACGGACTGGCACAGTTAACACCCTAATCATAACCTGATCAAGCCCAGATTAACAGATCAGTTTCCAAGCATGATTCAATTTATATTTTTGGAATTCATAATTGCATAAAACTGTCAAACCATTACAGTCGGGTTAAAGGAAAGTTTTTATTTTGTAGTTCAGCCGTCTTTTTCTTGTAGTTAAGGTGGGAATGATGACCTTTCCAGCTACATCCTAGGCAGAAATGAAACTCTCAAAATAAAAGGAACTTTAATGCAGGAATTGGTGACATAGGAAATAGAAAAGCAGAGAAGCGAATTAGTGGGTGGTGAAGCAACTCAAAGATTGGTAACATCAGGATGCCTAATGCTGGAGGGACAAAAGGAGGAGGTGCTGCTATTAAGCCCAGTAGTTGAGGTAACCAAGTAGAATCTAGAACCGTGTGTGTGGGAGGGTGTTGTCTGGTGAGGGCTGGAGCGAGGGGGAAACACACACTGTTTAAGATGGCACCTAAAGCATAGAAAGAGGGAGAGAAATGCTCTGTCTTTTCCCTTCTGTATTAGTTATGGTTCTACAGAGAAATGGAATAGATGAGATTGATCTACTATCTATCTATCTATCTATCTATCTATCTATCTATCTATCTATCTATCTATCTTCTATTATCTCTCTATCTATATCTATCTAACTATCATCTATCATCTATCACCATCTATCTGATTTATAGGAATTGGCTCACACAACTGTGGGGGCTGGCAAGTCTGAATTCTGTAGGGCAGGCTGCAAACTGGAAATTCTGATAAAGGTGAAGTTGAATTCCCCAAAGAAAGCTGGCTGGCTGAAATTCTTCTACAGCAGAAATTCTTCTTTCTAACTTCTGAAATCCTCAGAGTTCCTTTTATTTGTGAGACTTTTTTCTTGGTCAGTGTTTCATGTTAGGGGTTTTCCTCATGTCTGGTAATCAATGACTGCCCATTCATATTTAAGAATGAAGCTCTAAAAGACCGAATAGAAATGGTATGTGCTGAATGGAAATTCTAGGTACTTGCTGAATTGAACATCCCAAATTATGTGATTTGGTGGTGGGGGGGGGGGGATGTCAAGGCCACCAGTAAGAGGACTTTTAAGCATCTGTAGCTCTAGGTCTTTCCTCTGAGGCCAGTTTCCTCAAAGAGGAATTCTCCACTCTCCTAACTTGGACGATAGAGGACTGGCAGCAGTATCCTGTGAACCCAGTAGGGACTAGGATTCAGTTTGTATAGTTACATTCAAATACGGCTTTTTCCATAAGTCACATCTTATCTGTACTCAGTTGTGCCTGGATCTTTTCCAGGTCAGAGTCTCTCTGAATCAGTTTTCTGATTCTGGTCTGCTCTTTTTCATGTCCTGTCTGAATGGACTGGTGGAGTGCTTGGAGGACCTATTTATTCCTTATAAAGGTTTTCAGCCAATCCTCTTGCTTTCAGCTAAACCTAAATGGTTGCACTCAGTGTTATCTGGTTTATCCAGTTTCTGAGAACTTCAAAGGTTCTGTAACTTACTTCTTATTGGATTTCCCCATTACAGATGCAGGCTTCATATTTTTCTAGCCTAATAAATAAACTAATTCTCATTTATTGCTTCTCAGTTTCCAGATTTTGTTAACATCTCTCATATGCTGTCATTATCACCTTTCTTGTATGTTTTTGTGTGTGGATTTACAGTTTTTAATTCTCTTTCCTCTCATTTTAGTGGGATTTCAGTAGGTAATGGGGGGGAACACAATTATAGTTTACCTACCACATTTACCTGCAAAGTTATGCATTGCATTTTAAATAAAAAAAACAACAAAAAGCTTGTACCTAAAAAGAAGTGGTTAGTAGAGTGGTCAGGCAAATCTGTTTACTAGCTAATTCAACTTAAAAATAAAATATGCTATTAATAGTAAGGAGATGAAGAAAAATTAAAAATGGTGAGTTGCTTAAGCATTTATTTCAGTTCTTCTCTTCATTTGACTATATTTTTGGTCATAGAATACAAAGAACAAAAACTTGTTAGTAAGAGATTAAAATGACAATGGAAAAAGCTTAAAATAATGATAGAATATGCAGAATACAAATGTGTAGATACTGCTTGATCACAAACATGTAAACTTAGAATTTCAGGATCAAAAGATGGTTCTTTATTTTCCCTCTAGTCTCAAAAAATGTTATTATAAATATTCTTTACTTTTCCATTGTTGTATTCAGGGTTCTTTGATGTTACCATCAGTCAGTTTAAGTCTTGACTAAGGATAGTAAGAAACAATATCTGAATGGGAGCAGAGCAAAAATAAATGGAGAATAGAACAGAAGACATTCTATTCTTCATCATATATTGAAGACACTGGAGTCTGAGATAGGCAAGCAGCTTGTAAAGTGGTCCTTTGACATTTTTTCTGGACTCAATAGCATGCTATGCTTTAGGCTGTCATCCTATTAGCAGGAGAGCAGCATATTTGTGGTTGTAAAACATGTCAGTCTGACCATGTTGGAAGTGGGCATCTCTAGAATGTGTATGTGGGAGGAAGGATGTTTTCTCTCCCTTGTAGTTTTCTATGTTCTCCAAATTTCTATAGAGTATCTATTAACTTTAATAAAGGAAATAAGAACAAAATTTATTAAATAAAAGCTAATGCAATTACATAGGTCTGGGGGAAAAGTGAGGAAGTTTGGATCAATAGCAGTGTCATTGCCAGTCAAGAGAAATTTGAAAGATGTTTCATAGATGGGATTAACAAGATGCAGAATGGCATGGGGAATAAAGAGGAAGAAATGTACTGAGTGATGGGCAGGCAAGAGTTACAGTGTCCTGAGTGTACAGTGTAGCTCTTTCTAAAGAAAACATCATCATCTTAGCTCCTGATAGAAGGGCAGCGGTAGGTATATGTACAGTCCTACCACCCCTAACCTCTAGGACTATTTCATTAGAATAGGAGTGGGCTCTGGTCCAGAACCAATCTGTAGTGGTTTGAAAAAACATTGGCAAAGTCTTTGACACTCCTATCTTCAAGAATGGGATTTATGTTCCCTTACTCCTTGAATCTAAGTTGAGCTTAATGACCAGTCAACCAACAGGATATGATAGAAATGATGGTCTGTGACTTTTGAGGCTAGGTCAAAAAAGGCATTCCTCTTCCACCTGGTTCACTGGTGTGGTGGTTTGGAGCTGTATATACCACAGAAAAATATGTTCTTAGTCCATTCCTGTGGGTGTGAATCCATTGTAAGTAGGACCCTTTGATGAGGTTACTTCAGTTAAGATGTGGCCCACCTCAGTCAGGGTGGGTCTTACTCCTGTTATTGGAATCCTTTATAAATGGAATGAAATTCAGACAGCTAGAAAGCCACAGAGAGAGTAGCCAGAAGTTGAGCATCAACGGAGTCCAGAAGAGAAGGGAGAGGCCAGGAGAAGCCACTGTGTGCATTGCCATGTGACAGAGGAGTCCAAAACCAAGGATCACTGGCAGCCGGTCCTAGCATGCTACAGTCTTCAAGGAGATATCATCACTTTAATGAAGCCTTGATTTGGACTTTTTCCTGGCCTCAAAACCGTGAGCCATTAAATCCCCATTGTTTAAGCCATCCCCTTGCATGGACTATTTGCTTCAGTAGTCCAGGAGACTAAAATAACTGGAATGCTTTCAATGGAGACAGAATTCCTATCATCCTGAGGCTGCTGTGTTGTGAAGCCCAAACCAACCCAGGAGGCAGAGAGACCCTGAAACCTCAGAAGAAAGAAAGGTTCTTGGCCACACCCAGCTGCTTCAGCCCCAACAATTGTCTAGCTTCAGCTTTCATCTGATTACAACTGCATGGGAGATGCATTAGTTGGGAAGACTCAAAGGCTGGAGGTGATTCAGTACAGGCACTGGTATCATTTGGAGGTGTCTTTACTCATGCTATGGTGGTTGATGCTGGCTTATGGCAGGGAACTCAGCTGGAGCTGTTGGCTACAATACCTACATGGCTTCTCCATGTGGCTTGGGCTTCTTCACAGCTTGGTGGCTGGATTCTAAAAGCAAGAGTTTTAAGAAGCAGATAGTAGAAGCTGCCAGTTTCTTAGGGCTTGTGCCTGGAAATTGACATGGTGTCACTTCTGCTGTATTTAAATAGCCCAGATTCAGGAGGAGGGGAGACCTAGACTCCCCCTCTTGGCTTTGGGGTATATTTAAAAGCTGTCACACAACCTACTGGGTAGTTGATGGTCTATAATGTGGGCTGGTTCAAAAAGATGAACTGGGTTAATGACTTTCTCAGAAATGTGAACTAATTAATACAGTCGAGCAAACTAGTTACAAGTAGGAGATAGAGATAAAAGGATACCATGAAGTATAGACAAGGCCATAGATAAACTAAGGTGTTACAAATTAGATAAGTTGGATTTTAAATTTGGGTCTGGGTGGAGGTCAGGTGCAACACAATGAGAAACTGAGGCCATGAAGCGTGAGAAAAGATAGTTTGTTACTTATAGGTTTCAGAGAGAAAGGGGTGCCATGAGTGGTCGACGGGAAGTGAGATCGGCTGCGGTGGGGATCACACAGGCAGAGCAAGTGATCCAGGGGTGGAGGTTGCTAGATTTCCCATGGAAGAAAAGGATTGGTTAGTTGAAAGCGAACAAGCACAGAGGGAAAGGGACTAGTGGTTCAAGGGCAGTGGGGATGATGAGCTTATCATTTGGGACCAGCTATGGGTTTTGGGAGAGGTGTGTGAGTGGTGTGGGCAGTAGCTGCAGATGTGGGTTTGAGCTCTGGGGGAAGTTTATGCCCAGGGCTGGAAAGCTGCTTATTAACTAGGCCAAAGGTCAGGGGTGACCAACTGGCTTAGCCAAAGTGAGATGGATGCTGAGGCATCACAAAAAAATTTGATAGTTATAACACAAGGTTATAATGAAGCAGAAACAATGAGAAAGCAGACCATCTGTGGAGTAGAGATACAACGAAGAGCAAAGAAGAAATGGAATGAAAGATTGTGCTGGTAGTCCTTGTGAGAGACCACGATGAAGCAGGAAGGATTCCTGTTTCAGTTCCGGTTCACTCACTGCTTTTGACATTGGCCTTGTCTTCCTTAGACATTATCTTAGACAATGACACTGTTCTACGTGGTGACAGGATGTGCTGAAGTGGATGGAGCTGGGCAACAAGTTTCTTCTTTCCGGGAATTTTTATTGACATTGGTGCGAAATAACTGTATAGAATGGTTGCTGCTGAGTAGTGAGAAAAAGCCACTCCGTGCTCATGATTTCTATCTGAACTTGATCACTGTAGGCTGGGTAAGAGGTGTGGGAAGTAGGTACAGGAAAAGAAAATACTTCATTATTTTGAAAGATTTATTGTTTTATGATGCATACTGAAATAGAAATGGGTAACTTAGTGGAGATCTATTTTTTTTTCCAACCATAGAAGTTATTTTTCATAAATAAGGTCATGACCAATACTTCAAAATACATTTGGTCAATAGGTTTTCCTTAAAATTTGAAAACACATATTATCTGGTATATATTTGTTACATGAATACTAAATTTAGTGGCATGCTAAATTTAAAATAAGTACTTTATTAGCCAAGAAAGTAGGTGTTCTCCTTAAATAAGAGCATTTTGATTTTATCTACTGCTGCATAGTAATCTTCTCATCTGAGGGAAGAGTTAGGCAATCATTAAGTTTCCACCATCATAAAAGTGTTGACTCTAAGAATATCATCATCTTATTAGAGAGAATAAAGCACTCTGAGAGGTGAATACTAATATACATATTTTTCTTACCGAGCTTTTCTAGCAAAGACTCACTTAAAATTCTGCCAATAAAGTCAATTGTTTTGAGCTGCTCTTGCTGTGAAGTCAGGTGAGGGGAGGGCCATAGCTACTTTCAAGGGTCATTCTTTTGAAAAATCCTGGACTTTTTACACATTTACACAGCGACACCCTAGCATTCAATACTTATTGTAGTTATTTAACCTAATCATTGTACCAAAGATATAATTGCTCTTTCTCCTGTAGGAGGAACATAGAATAACAACGCCCTAATTTTGTATGTCTCTCTACTCTAATGACAGGCTGTCATTTTCTATAATTTACAAGAGATTATGAACAATGTGTGTAGGCTGAATGCAGTTGCCTGGTAACCGCCTTTTAAAACTTTCTTAAATGTAATTGCTTCTCTGCCAGGGATACACTGATCCAATGAATTTGCCTCGAAGCTCTCTCTAAGCAATGCAAGATATTAAATGCTCCTGTGCTTTTTATTTCAAATTGTTTGCCTTTTAAATTCTATTAAGGAAAGCCACCTTTGTTATGATCATTGTTCATCTTAGAACAAAGTGAAACTTCCAAATGATTTCTGTACATTATCATTTTTCCCTGCTGTTTTTCTGTATCTCTTTTTGTATTGCTTTTTAGAGTTGAGGATAGAAATTTGTGAATAATAATGACAACCTCATTTCACTCAGAACAATTCTAAATGCTTTAAAACACCACCAATCTGGTTTCCTTTACCTATGTATCAAAACTTGCACCGTAGGAACATTCTTGTGTCTTCTGTCCCTGATCCCACCTGTGACAGTTTGAGATTATTTTTGTGAATCCCAAAAAGAGAAATGAATATATTTGTAAACTAATCTATTCCTGAGTGTGATACTCTTTGATTGTATTAAATTCAGTGAGGGGCCTCTGATTAAAGTTTACTTGATAAATTCAGTGTGGGACTTCTGATTGGGCTAAGTCAGGTCTAACTAAGGTTGAGTCCCCACCCTCTTGGTGGGCTGATATAAACGGACGCTTACTCAATGTAATGGTTTCAGAGTTTTATTTAATTGTGAATTCCAAAAATATAGATTGGATTGTTCTTGTAAGCTAATCTGTTTATCTGGGCATGATTGAGTTGTGATAAGGGCATTAACTGGGCCCCGCCCCTCGGTGGGCATGGTCTCAAGTATAAAAGGCTAGACAAGAGGCAGCAGTGATGAGAGAAGCAGAGATTTGGAGAAGCAGATTTGAGAAGCATTTCTGATACTGGAGTGAGCCGATCGCCGGATAGTCTACAGCTGGCCTTGTGGAGAGACGCAACACAGAGAGTCTCATGGTCTACAGCTGAACTTGTGGTGGAAGCACAAGCTAAGCCCAGAGAGAAACGCAGCCCCGGGAACAGAGGAACCCGGAAGCCTGAACCCTGGAGACGTCGGCAGCCATCTTACTCCAACACGTGGACTTTGGTATGGGAAGAAACTTATGCTCTGTGGCCTGGTAACTGTAAGCTTCTACCCCAAATAAATACCCTTTATAAAGACCGACCAATCTTTGGTATATTTCAAAAGTCATGCCAGTGGCTGACCAAAACACTCAAGAAGACACACCAGAGGAGAGAACTTTGTCATTTTGATCTCCATGTGACAGAAGGGAGAAGGCTCAAACAGCTAAAGCCCCAGGGAGAGATGAGGCAGTCACCTGATAGTTTGCAACTCCCTTGCAAAGAGAGCCAAGACTGATGTAGAAGGTCCAGAAAGAAATGAGCCCTGTGCCAAAAGAGAGAAGAAGCCCTGAGGACAAGCCCTATGCCAGCCTGCAGCTGAATGAAAGGAAGCCCAGAGGGGAAGCTTCAACCCTTGCAGAGATCAGCGACCTTCTTGCTTCAACACATGGCAACTGACTTTGGTGAGAAAGTAACCTTGAGTTGAGCTCTTTAGGGTCTTCACACTGATGAAGGATGTATATGTGGAAGGTTGTGGGAGGTGTGGGAGGTGGGGCATATGGGTACCCCTAAAATTTTTGTGTAACGTTTATGTAATGGATGTACCCTAAAAAAAAAATTAATTAAAAAAAATTTAAAAAGCTTATAATTGTAAGCCTTTACTCCAAATAAATACCCTTTATAAAAGCCAACAGATTTCTGGTACTTTGTATCAGCACCCCTTTGGCTGACTAATACACCACCTCTTGCTGTTAATCTGTATTTCTATTTAAAAAAATGTGGAGCCTGCACAGACAACTAGTATATAACTTTTTATGGTTGCTTCTGCCCATGCACATTGGCTTGAAGAAGGAAATGGTTGAAAGCTAGAATTCTGTTAAATATCTTTTGCTTAGTGTTGCAGGATCATTTCACATTATTAATTGTTGTGTTATTTCAAATCTACACTGTATAGGTGTCACCTTTTCCCATTTGGCAGGAAACACTTCTGTTGAGGTAAGAATAGCTTTTTTTTCTTTTCTTTTTTTTTTTAAAATTAAACCTTGTTTATTTTTTAAAGCAAACCACAAGGAAAATATATCACAGTCTTGAAAGAGCAAACAGACAGGCCATTACTATAACTTCAAGTAGTAAGTTGGTAGAAAGACAAGGTCCGTATCAAACTGATAAGGTGCCAGAGTTGGGCAGGAGTATGGCATGTTGTAGAGGCCCCAGGCTGAATGTGGTATTTGGTAATGGGGGCTGCCCCTCCTTTGCTCTAAGGAATCACAGCTCACTCAAGCCCCTGAGTAGCTTACTTTTTCTCCCTTGACTTTACCGTTGCCAGAGGATTTTCTCAAGAAGCCTCTATTATTTTAGGGGCCTACGCAGACAGTGCTGGGTTTAGACTTTCACTCTATTCTCTTCTATGAAAAACTAGGTCTTTCCAAATCCAGTAATTTACAACTCTTAAACAGCCAACAGGTCCTCTTTCACTGTTTATCCTCAAATATTGGTATATATATCACTATCAAAACAGCCTTTCCCTTCACGGGGACAGGGTCACCGCAAGAGTATCCTTTTGCTTTCTGTAGACAGCCCCAGGGGCCATCATGACAGTCAGCGAGAGAGAAGCTCTACTTCCCACACCTGGCGTGACATCAATTCTCATATTTTTTTTGCATGGACTCCAGGCTGAAAGATGTAATGTGTGAGAATTTCAAGAAAAACACAACTATATCTTGATGGTCAGGTAAATGTGTCTACAAGAAGCCCTTTAAAGTTCTCATTCAAAGCACCCTTTCTCACAATTCTACATCTTAATTATTTTCAAGCCCTTGTATTTAAAACAAAATGAAGTTAATCAAAGACCCAGAAACCTTTCTTACCCTTCTAAATTAGTGACCATATGGATTTTGTTTGACAACTTATGGAAAATGTTGTGATGATACTTCTGGTATAAACAGGAGGTTGGTAACAAGAAATACCCCTCTGCAAACAGGCAAGTTAGAGGATACTGCCAGCCTGTTAGTACCTCTGTATCACGGAGAATCTGGTATGTTGGAGGACTCTAGCTTGATACAGCAAGGGAGAGTCCCACTGCCAGGACAAGCACTTGCTACATGAAATTTAGGCTTTAAAAAACTCTCCTATGCGATCTCTGTTCCAAATCTTATCATCAAGTTTTCCATTTCACTTTTTATGGACTGAGGTATATAAAGGAACCAGTGTTCAGAGGCAGGTGCTATATTCCTTAACTTGTTGCCATCCATCCTCAATTTCTTTATTCATAAACTTCATTTAAAAGACCAAAATTCCTAGTCCTCTCTTATTAAGGATTCCTGCCCTCATCCCCCATGGCACTGGCAAAGATGCTTATTTCCCCATGGATGAGAGACTCCTTCACCTTCTTGGTCATGGATGGGGTGAGCTGCATGTGGTCATCCACACACTTGGTCACACAGCTCTCCAGCTGCAGCTTCACCTGAAGCCCTTACTCCCTGCATCTATCCAGTCTTTGGCTTTGTCGCTGCAACACATGGTGCGCCCGGCCAGGCGGTCCTGGAACTTCTCCGACTCGCTGGTCACCAGGGCCTGGGCTTTAGCCAGAAGCGCATGGCAGCGCTCAATGCCCTGATGTACCTGCTGCATAGACGCCTGGCTGTCCTCACAACAGCTGGCGCTGCACCGGAACGTGATTCCCTGCATCTTCCTGGTGCTCTCTTTCTCCAGACCCTTCACCATACTGTCCACCTCCTGCACGCGGAGCTGCAGCAGCTCCGCCATTGCGACCCTCCCGCAGCGCCCTGCCGCGCGGGCGCCCACTTAGGCTCAGGCACACGAACCCACCCCCTCGCCGCCGCTCGCTGGGGCGGTTCCACCACGAGGACCGCCCTGTCCGCTCCACGCCCAGGAATAGCTCTTTTTTGACAACAAAGTTGACAGACTCTTTGATTTTAAGTGTGAAGTGGGGGTGAGATAGAAGAAACCAGGAATGGAGTTGAGGAACTGAAAGAACATGCTTGTTTCTACCTTTCCCGGGCTTGATAAATGACCTCCAAGCTAGTGGGGAGGAGAGAACTTGGAAGGAGGAAAAAAGGAAGTTAAAAGCAGTGCTGTGGCCCCATGTTCTCTGAACTCTACCCTTACACTTGTCTCCACCCTTTAAAATCTTCCTTTCCAGAATCCTAATGAAGAAAGTCCCAGGTACAGTCTGGAATGACAGCAAACCCTGGGGAGAAGCCCCCTGCCTCCTGCTGTCTTAGCAAAATGGCAGAATGGTGTATCTGGAGAAGAGTGGGCCAGAGACACACCCTCCTCCTCCAGCCTTTCCCATGGATCCTGTGATCCACTTATTCCTGGGGTACAGCATGGAGACACAGAAGTGAGTTAAGAGTTAGAGCTTGCCAGGAGATCTCCTGGCAGGGGTGAGAAGGCTTTACCAAAAGAATGCTGTATGCACTTCCAGCGAGGGACCAGATGGAGTGCAGAACTGAATCCAGAGGACTGGCAGCTCCAGAGAGCTGAAAAGAGCTCTGCCCTGTGTACCCCTTGAACCAAGAGGACAGACAAGTTATACCAGCAGTAGACAGCAGCAAAGGTATGACCTCAGGAAAGTTCTATACCTCCTACCAAGACCATGATGTTCCCATAAGGCTATCTAGGATTCAGGTGCTACTCCAGAGAGAAGGATGGAGGAGGACAGAATATTCAGTTCACTAAGATTTAGCCTGGTAAGTGACTTGATTACAAGTTGGAATTGATTGAATTAAAAATTACCAGCTGGACTGAAAAATCCAGGAATTGTTTTAAATGGTCTGTCATTAGACAGACAGGGGGAACAAATTGAACTGAATGATGCAAATAAAGAGCATTAACGTGTTTGTGCCTCATTTGATTTATACCTGTGTAGTGTAGTCTGGTTGTATGTCTCAAGGGGGAAGGGGTTGAGGCTGGGAGGGGGCAGAGGAGGTGGCAAGTCTGAAGTCACCCATGTGCCACAGCCTGGTGATATGATCAAGAGTAGTCTGCCTGGAAACAGGCTACCCTGGTTCAAATACTAGCTCCATCAATGACCAGTGTTGTGTTCTTGGACAAATTGTTTGACATCTCTGAATCTGATTTTCCTCCTCTGCAGAAATATTATACCATCCAATCCCTTAGGATTGTTGTGAGGTTTTGAGATAAAATATATAAAGCTCTTGATACATAGCACCTGAAATATAGTGTATGATAAGCTCGTCCTCTCATGCTTTCCCCATTCCTATGCCATGTGGGAAAGGCGACAGCATGTGGGTGGAGATTCTCCTTCCTTATTCACTTCTATATGTACAGGGTCTGGCAAGCAGTAGGCACCCAATAAATAGTTACTGAATTAATAAATTGGCAGGGAGATCTAGGAAGACAGCTGAGAGTATGAAAACAGGTTTCACCCACAGAGAAAGTCCCAAACAGAAGGAGCAAGCTAAGACTTGAGTGGGGTGAATGGAAAAGCATGTACATAGTTGTAAATTCCAAGTCTCTGGAGAGCAGGTTTTAATCAGAGTGAGGAAACAGAACAAACCATACACATGCACAATGATACACACACACATATACAATTTAGAATAGAAATCCATGGTTCACACAAAAATGGATCCTGAGCTATAAAAGCTTACCTTTACAGACCTCCAGTTGTGTTTTCTATCTGCTTGTGTATATTTGTGAGGAAATGTCTGAGCATAGGTTTCTAGTGTGTGTTCCTTAGTATCTATAAAATACTTGGACTAGATTCTTCAGTCTCGCGTGATTGTTTGGATCTATATCTATTCATATCTATCACCTAACGATCGATCAGTTGTCTGTCTATCTATCTAATCATGTGTCATATGCAAACTGAGTTTTTCTGTATGAAAAATGTAAATGGAACTTAACTACACCACAGGGTCAATACTAATGCTTTAAAAATCTTGTAGCAGAAGAGCTTGTGAAGGTAAAGAAAATATAAAAAGATTTTCATTTGACATTTCAAGATCATTGTAGGTTTTTAGAATTTTAAAAAAATTAACCCTTATACCTAACTCATTTATTTTTTATTCTTATTTTTATTTTTTTAGCATTTCCATGCCCTCTGGGCCATTAAGGTAATTAATTAATTTATTTATTTATAATTTCAATTTTTTTTTAAAGATTTATTTTTTGTTTATTACATATACCCCCCTCCCTTTCTGCTTGCTCTTGCTGTGTGTCCATTCTTGTGTTCCTCTCTGTCTGCTTTGTCTCCCCCCACCCCGCCCCCTGTTGCGGCGACGCGCCGAGACCGGTCACGGTCGCCGCGCAGGCAGCTTTGCCCCGCTTGTGGGTGGCTTCTGCTTCCATTCACGGCCGGCCTTGCTTCAGTTCGCAGATGGCTGGCTGCGCTCCGTTTGCAGGCAACCTGCCCTGCCTGTGGCGGCTAGGCCCTGTCTGTGGCAGCTTTTTGCCCTGCTCACAGAGGCTCTGCCCGCCCATGGCAGCTTGCCCTTCTCAAGGCGGTCTGCCCACTAGGAGAGGTCCCCGGGAACTGAACCCGGGGCCTCCCATGTGGTATACCGGCACCCTATCCACTGGGCTATATGGCCGGCCCCCCTAACTCATTTATAAAATAGGTAACAGTTATGACTTTGGAGTAAGAGAAAACTCATCAAGGATAATGGGATTAGGACATAGTGTGTCTTCCTTTCTTTTTAACTATTTCTTCAAAGTGAAAAAAACCTTTAAAATCTCATATTTGCAGTTATTGTTTTTACTATCCTACTGGAAATGATGGTTAATAGTTTTCTGAAGAACTTCATATCTCTAAGTTTTATAGAGATTTTGAATCTTTGACATGGTAAGTGAAGATGCTGGTTTTCTTGAGAATCAGCATAATTTGATTTCAGTATTCTTCAAGCATAAGGAATGTCCTATGCACAAAGTGGTCTGCCCTGATGCAATGACATTCACATCAAGTCATAAATCCATGTTCTTTTATTCATGAAAAAAAGGAAAGGAAAATTCTTTTGTTCTTTTGAAAAAATAACCATTACCAAATAAGTATGTGCTCATTTGTAGACTATTGGTGAACATACAGACAAGAAAAAGAATAAAATTAAAATTCACTCATAATTCTACTATGCAGCAATACATTTTATATTTTAGAATACATATTTTCATTTTCCTCTAAGTATACATATTGCCTCTTTTTCTTTGCTTTTCTTTCTTTTGAACAGAAATGAGATCATAATATGCATAAATTTTTTTCAAGTAGAATATCATAAACATCTTTTCATCCCTTATTCTCTCTCTAAACACACACATACATACACATAATCATATTTTAATTGGTTTATTGTATTCTAACCTAGGTTTGTATCATATTTATCATACCATAGTATTATATCATCTCTTCTGTAGTTACTATAACTCTTATGTTTGGTTCTTGGGACATATTTAAATTTTTCATTATTTTAAGTAACAACCACAGCAAATGTTTTGAATCTAAATATTTGTAATAATAATTATATCCTTAACTTAGAGTGTAAAAAACATCTAAATATTTTGAAATGTTTTTCCAGAATAGTTCTCTAGAAAGTTTGAATCAATATACACCTCTACCAGTTATGTATAAAAGTTTTCCTTTCACTCTCATTTATCAATAATATTGGTATCGATAGAAGGGAAACAGAAAAAACAGTAAGACAATGACAACAACAAAATTTTTGTCAATATATTTGGTGAAAATGGTTGTTATAATTGCCTTTTCTTAGGTTACTTGTAACTGGTGAAGATGAACATGTTTTCACACATATATATGTATTTGTGACTTGCTTTTTAATGTGCTGGCTTTGGTACCTAACAGGCATGGCTTCAAATTCTGGATCCTTTACCTACTTAACTGCCTAAAGATCAGTTTCCTAACCAGTAAAATGAAAATATAATACTTGCTTAATAAATGTCAACTTTTTCGTTATAATTGATAGAATTTGGCTAATCTGATTCTTTTAAGGAGGTAATTCTCACAGATAAGATAACACTGTGCTAGGGAGTATGAGGTACAAAGGAAGAAACCCTAACTATATGCCATATCGTTTACACTCTGATTGAGGAAAGGAGGTGATGAAACAGGGAACATTATTATTCTTAAATATAACAATATTATACACAGATATATTGTGGTGTGAAGTCAAGTAGTGTATACAGAAAAGAATGCAACAAGGTATTAAATTTATAGGACCAAAAATATGTACAAGAGTTAGAAATAGGAGAAAGCAAGGTAGACTGGCATTGAAGATGACAGTGACGATGTCGAGGACAGTGATGGTGATATCTGCTATTTATTGAGCTCTTTCCATATTCTACAGACTTTATATTTAATACTCTCAACAACCTCTAGAGTAGGTAGAATTATCCTCATTTTATAACTTAGGAAATTGAGACTTAGTTAAATTCCAAAACCATAGTTTCAGAATTCAAACTTAGTTCTAATTTCAACTTTATTACCTTTAACTGCTGCACTCCAGCCAAGGTTCCTATTTTTTTATTTAAAAAAATTTTTTTTCTGTTTTTTTTTGCCAAGTTTTCTAGAAAGTAAAGATCTAATTTCTAGTCTACACTCTCCTTAACGTTCTCTGCCACAAAGATTTGTATGCTGAATTGCAAGACATTTTGGATTTCTTGAATGGAAGGAAGGGGGAAAGTAAAAGTTTTCCTCATTAAAAACTGCATAAAGTCAGTATTAATCCAATTAACCTCTCTTTCATCCAAATGGTTAAAAAACATGGTAATATATTCAAATTAACTTTTAAAAACTCACACATTAAAATAAAATATTTTTCAAAATAAATATACTCATTTCTGGTTAGGGTCATTGCCAGTAAAAGTTGAAGGCTTGTCTTTGAAAGGGACCTGTCCACTCAATTAAAGGGATTATGCAGCCATTCAATTATTAGGTTTAAATTAGATTGTTAACCGAAGAAATCAGATTACAAATAGTATTATTTATAAATAGCTTCATTTAGCATAATCATACCTAGAGGATACAAACTAGCAAACAAAACTATTCATAAGGGGGGAAAAAACCAGACTTTTATTTCCTGAGTGGTGGCATTACACATGATGTTTTCTTCCTTTTCCTTTTAGGTAATTTTTACATTGTCTGGAGCAAATTCTACTTTTTAAAGAGAACAATCTTTTTCTCTTTACTTGTGCTTTTTTTTTCTCCCCCCCCCTGGGAGCTTTTCTCAGATTCCCAGAGATTTGCATCTATGATTCCCTGCCCCGCCGCCCCCCAAGGCTAAAAAACACAACTCTAATACAAGTAGACCGTAAATGTCTTAGAGATATAGGCTGGGCCATACACTTTTAAAAATCCACCTACAACATATAGAAATACTTAGGCACCATGAAAATAATTGTTTTCTGATACTAGACTTAGCAAACCATACCTTTTCTGGGAAGTTATTTCTTACAAATGAGGTCTCTGGAAACATTCCACTGTGGCTTATGAGAAACATCCAGTATTATAATTTGGAGTTCTAAAGACTCTACCTACCAACTTCCTGGGTTAGTATTGGGGTATTAATTTTGAATTACATTAGACCAGGAGATTCTGAATGTTAAAAACATAACATTTGGGCCCTACAATTCTTCCTGGCTTCTCTGTGTTCCTGCAATTCCACCGTCCTGTGCAATAGAAATGGACAGGCTATAAAGATAGAGATGTTTCTTTTTGGTCCCTAGAAACTTTTGCTCTTCACATTTAAGGGTATTAGGTCTGGAGGCATATGTTTACATTTCAAAGGGAATGAAACCTGGGGCCATTTGTTTTCATGCAAAGGGACGTAAACTAGGTACCTTCCTTAAGACTTCCTTACATTAGGGAGGTAAAATTTCTCTCCCTCTCTCAGGAGGAAAGGAGGGCAGTTTCTGTATAAACTCCCAGACTCATGATTTCAGGGTTCCTCTCCTTTTTGCACACACAAGCCTAACCATCAGGTTCTCTTTGTGTTACTTTGGAGGGAGAGGATGTGATGTGGAAACTGATGCCCCTAATCCAGAAACCTTGTGTTTGCTTTCTGGAGAAAATAAATTCAGACATTAAACATTTGTCAACATTTAAAAAATTTTCTCTAAT
>PVKH010013574.1:0-16808 GCA_004027955.1 Chaetophractus vellerosus | reverse complement strand
GAATGATCTTTTGGTAAATATAGCAGGGAAGGGTAACTGGTGAAGGGCATCAGGGTTGGGGAATATATGGGGTAGGGTGCACCTGGGGCATGCCTCTATGGAATATGAAAGTGTTCAACTTTTCACAGTGTGTAATGTCAGTGGGTGGAGACTCACACAATATACAAGAAAATATTAAACTCTCATCCTGGAGAATCCTGCATGTTCTCAGTTAGAGGGGCAAGAATATTTGAGAACATAAGCAGTGTCTAATTAAAAAAACAGACCAATATGTCAAGCCCTTAATATTATTGCATGTAACCATCAAACTTATTCTTCAAAACTTGAAATTTAATTTTTTTAAAAATTGAAATTTAGTGGTTACCATAGATTTCAAAAGCAGGAGGAAGAAAGAATAGAATAAATGGAACATAGGACATTTTTAGGGCATTAGAATGGTTTTGGGGAAGGGGATGTGGCTTAAGTGATTGAGTACACATCTCCCGCATGGAGGGTCCTAGGATCGGTTCCTGGTGCCACCTGAAAAAAAAAAAAAAAAACAAGCAAAACAAGCAAAACAAGCCAACCAACTCAGGAGAGCCAATGTGGCTCAGTGATTGAGCACTGGATTCCCATATATGAGGTCTCAGTTTCAATCTCCAGCACCCGATACCTAAAAAAAAAAAAAAATTGTTGTTGGGTATATGGGAATTCTCTATATTTTCTATGTGACATTTCTGTAACCTCAAGCTTCTTTGAAAATAAAGAAAAAAATAAGACACTGGGGGAATAAACAGAAGAAACTGTCACTGTACATAAATGAAACTGTACATAAATGAATGATAACAGAAGTTACAGTGCTGAAAGACAATGTATAAAAAATTTATTTTTTTATTTTTACTGTTGTATTATGTTATTTTTATTGTTATTCTTTTATTAAGTTGTTTATTTGATTTGATTTTTTGACTTTGTTTCTGGAGAAGTTTTTGGATCACAGAAGGGTCACAACTGTGGCGGGGGAAGGATCAATGGTGCGGAATGTCAATGATGGGGAGATGTGTGGAGAGGGGTGCACCTGGAGCATGCCTCTCAGGCATATGAATATTTTCAAGTGTTCATGAGGCAGTGTCTTGCTGGGTGTAGACCCAAACAATAACTGAAAGAACATTGAATTCCCATCCTGGGAGGTCCTGCTACATTCTCTAATAGAGTGGCAAGAATCCCCCAAGTATACGGGCAGTGTCTAGTGAAGGAGGATATATCATTGGGCCAGGCTCTTGATATTGATAATTGTTCTTATGAACCTTTTCTTGTGAAATTGAAACTTTGACTACTATTATATACTGCCTAAAATTTGCCTCCTGAAAGCTTCCCTGCTACTCACATGTGGCCTCTCTCTAAACCAAACTCAGCATATAAATGCACTAGCTCCCCCGCAGCATGGGGCATGACTCTCAGGGATGAGCCTCCCTGGCACCAAGGGATTACTACCAACTGCCAACTAGCAATGCATGGAAAATGTCCTTGGCCAAAATGAGGAAATATTAAATACAAATGAGTTTTCATGACTAAGAGATTTCAGAGTGAGTCAGGAGATCATTCCAGAGGTTATGCTTATGTATGTCTCAGCAGAATCCCATTGATTGCCACAGCAAACAGTGCCTCAAACAGCCCCCTGAGGGTTTTAGACACATATAGACACTCTAAGCAGAGCAGACAATCTCAGGAATTCAGCACCCTGTCAGTAGGTCTTACTTTGGAATTTATGCTCCCCAGTGTAACAGAATCATTGATAGTTTCTAACACATAGCTCTTCTGCTCCTTTTATTTGAAACTATAATTAGCACTATACTTGATAAGTCCCAGAGACTTAATCTGGATCTTTGATCCATCCATGTGCCATTTGAGCCCTTAATCTCAGCAGAGTTGCAACACCTACTCTCCAGTTCACTGGACTCATCCAGGACAACTAACAAGGGGATGATGATGGACAACACCCATCTCAAATAACAGAGAGTATCTGCAACTGCTAGCAAGACAGTTCCATGTATCTGCTTCATGGGTTCTAGGACCCCTTTCAATTAGAAACAGAGTAAGCATCACCATCCCCAAATCCTCAAGTTGGGGAATGAACAATGGACGACAGTGGACTTATTTTTTTATTACAGACTGATTGTTATTCTAGCAATGGAAGAACTTTTATCATTGATATAAAGGCAGTGGCCACCAGAAGTTCTCAAGGGAGGGAGAGGGAAGAATAAGTGTAACATGGGAGCATTTGGGGGATATTGGAATTGTCCTGCATGACATTGCAATGATGGATACCAGCCATTATACATTTTGTCAAAACATAAAATTTTGGGAAGCAGGTTGTAAAGTATAATGTAAACTATGGTGCATAGTTAGTAGCAATGCTTCAATATGTGTTCATCAATTGTAACAAATGTACCTCACTAATGAAAGATGTTGTTAATGTGGGAAAGTGTAGGAGGGTGAGGTGTGAGGCATATGGGAACCCCTTATAATTTTTACATAACATTTATGTAATCTAATGCTTCTTTAAAAATAATATATATATATAAAGTTTAATGATGAATGAGGAGGAAAAATTTTAAAATAAAGTTGATTCCTTATTGCTCCTCTGGAAATTTTATTACATACATACATGTACATGCTTTCAGGCTTTAAAAACATGTGTTTACTTTTTCAACACACATGATTTATTTATTTATTTATTTATCCCCCCCCCCCTTGCTGTTTGTGCTTGCTGTGTTCATTTGCTTTGCATTTTTCTGGGTCTGCTTGTCTCCCCCTGCTGCACCATCCCACTGAGTCAGCTCACTGCGCGGCAGCTTGCCTTCTCCAGGAGGCCCCAGGAACCGAACCCGGGGTCTCCCATGTAGTAAACCAGAGCCCTACCACTTTAGCCACAGCTGGTTCCAACACACATGTATTTTTAATAATAAACAATACTGTAGTGGAAAAAAGTGTCATGGGGCAAGTGATAATGGCTTCAGGACAAACAACAGAGCACCAGAGAGGGATAAAATTCTACTCCATAGGAAATACAGGTGGCATTCAGATCTCCGTAATTGGGGAAATTCTTAAACCTTGAGCACATGCCCAGGACATGATGCATGCTCAGAAAAGAGAGAGTACCCTGCATCTTTTCATTGGCATGAAATCCTCAATAGGCATACTAAAATCTGAAGGAGAGCACCAACCAACAGAGAGTCAATCTGAAAGACCGTGAAAGGTGTTTTGTGCTCTGGTTTATTTGTTGTTAGCAGTTGGCACTCAAGGAAATCTCTGTCATAGAACTAGCTGGATACAAACTTAAGGAACAGACAGCTCAGAGACTAAAATCCAGAGTTAACACAATAATATATTAAAATATACAGTGTGCAACAAAAGATTAAAAGACAAAAATGGGGAAGTGGATATGTCTCAAGTGATTGGGCATCCATCTATCATATGGTAGGAACTGGGTTCGATCCCTGGGACCTCTTTGTAAAAAGGCAAGCAGGTGAGCCTGGCCCATGTGGTGAGTGAGTCCCACATGGTGAACCATACAGCAAGATGATGATGCAACAAAAGAGAGAGGCAGAGGAGAGTCAAGGCAAGATGAGCCAGAAACAAGGAACTGAAATGGTGCAAGTGACAGGGTCCCTCTCTCCCACATTGGAGGTCATCAGGATCAAATCCCAGTGAAGCCTGGAGGAGAAAAATGAGAAGGCAAGAAACAGACAGAGAAGATCACCCAGCAAATGAACACAGACAGCAGGGGGGGTGGAATAAAAGGCAAAAATGAAATAGGAAATGGTGGTTTATCCAAAGAACAGCATCAAACCTCAGATGATCAGACTTTGGACATGCCAAGACAAAAAAAAATTTTTACTGATCTTCAGTATGCTCAAAGGGCTAAAGAAACAATGGAGAAAGAACTACATGGTATCAGGAAAATAATAAATGAGCAAGATGAGAATCTTAAAAAAGAGATGGACATTTTTAAAAGGAACCAAATAGAAATAATGGATTTAGAGGCCACACTAACTTCAATGAAAAATGCCCTAGAGGGTCTCAACAGCAGATTGGAACTAGCAGAAGAAAGAATTGTTGAACCCAAGATAAGACAATTAAAATTATTCAGGCTTAGGAGCAGAAAGAAAAAGAGTGAAGAAAAGTAAACAGAGCAAGGTGGCCTTCAGGACTCATCAAGTGTATGAATATAAGCATTATGGGAGTCCCAAAAGGAGAAGAAAGAGAGAAGGGGGGAGAAATAATATGCAAATAATGGCAGAAAATTTCCCAAATTGAAGTAAAGACATGAATACACATAATCAAGAAGTGCCATTAATTCCAAACAGAAAACTTAGAAAGAGAACCATATTCATACATACTATAATCAAACTGATGAATGCCAAAGACAAGGAGAGAATTCTGAAAGCTGCAAGAGAAAAGCAATGTATAATGTACAAGGGAGCATCAATAATATCAAATGGCAATTTCTCATCAGAAATCATGGAGGTAAGAAGGCAATGGGATGAAATTATTAAAGTCCTGAAAGAAAATAATTGGCAATAAATTATTTTATATCTACCTAGACCATCTTTCAAAAATTAGGGAGAGATTAAGATATTCTCGAAAATGCAAAAACTGAGGGAGGATGTCACCACTAGAAGTACCCAACAAGAAACACTAGAGGAAATTCTTCAGATTGAATGGAAAGAGAAAAAAAAGGATATAGTAGATTGACGTGGCATAAAGAAATAAAGATCTTTAGTAAAGGTAACCACGTGGTTAATTATAAACACCAATATTATTGTATTGTAATTTGGGTATGTAACTACACTTTTTACTTAAAGAATCTACAATGCAAAGGCTGGGAGTGGGTGTTGCTAAGTGGTTGGTCACCTGTTTCACATGTACGAAGTCCAGGGTTCAAACCCTGGTACTTCTTTTTTAAAAGAAAGAAAAAGAAAAGAAAATGTAAATGCATAAAAATTAATGATATACCTATGCTTTAGGGCATACAATTCACAAAGTATTAGTTTGTAACAAGTACAAAAAAAGTAATATGACAGAGGGGTATAGAAACATAATTTGTGTATGCTATTGAAGTTAAGTTGGTACCAAATCAACTGTCATTGTTATAGTTTTAGGATGCTAAACTTAAGCTATAGAGGAATAAGTGGGAAAGGGTGCACATGGTGCACACTTCTATGGAATATGAATGTGTTCCCTTTCCCATAAGGTATTATCTCAGTGGGTAGGGACCCACACAGTAAACAAGAAAATATTAAGCTCCCATCCTAAGGAGTCCTGCTACATTCTCAAACAGAGAGGCAAGAGTCCTTGAGTACATAGGCAGGACCTAATAAAATAAAACAGAACAATATGTTAAGCCCTCAATATTAATGCCTGTAACAATGAACCTTATGCTTAAGAAATTGAAACATTGGTTATCAAAGGTTCTGAAGGGAAGGGGAGGGAAGACTAGGTGGACTATGGGGAATTTGGGGGGCATTGGAATTGTTCTGCATGATTTTGCAATAACAGATACAGGTCATTATACAATTTTTCAAGACCTATAAAATTGTACAGTGTAAAGTGTAAACCATAATGTAAACCATTGACTATGGTTAGTAGCAGTGCTTCAATATTTGTTCATCAATTGAAACAAATGTACTATACTCACATAAGATGTTATTAATAAGGGAAACTGTGAGAGGGGAGAATTTTGATGTGAATTTCTGTAACCTAAAGCATGTTTGAAAATAATGTGAAAAAAAAGAAGACATTGGAGGAACACGCAGAAGAAATTGTAAATATACATGAAAGATAACAGATCTTACGGTGATGAAAGTCACAATGCACAAAAAATTTTGACCTTGTTTTGGGGGAGGTTTTATATTACAGAAAAGTTACAACTATGGTAGGGGAGGATCACTGGTTCAGGATGTCAGTGGAGGGTGGATGTGTGGGGGAAGAATGTACCTGGGGTATGCCTTCATGGAATATGAATGTGTTCATGTGGTCATGGGGTATTATCTTAGTGGGTGGAGACCCACACAATATCCAACAAAATATTAGATTTCCATTCAGGGGAGTCTTGTGACATTCTCTAAAAGAGTGGCAAGAATCTCTAGAGTATATAGGCAGTGCCTAGTGAAAGAGGACAGACCATGCCAGGTCCCTGATATTAATGCTTGCATTTATGAGCCTTCTTCTTTTAAAAGTTGAAACTTAGCCTAGTAATATATATTGCCTAACAGTTACTTCCTGCAAACCTACCTTGTACTCAAATGTGAGCTCTTTTCAAAGCCAAACTCAGCATTTGAATTCAGAGTCTTTCCCCCACCATGGGACATGACTCCCTGGGATAGGCCTCCCTGGCACTGAGGTATTATTACCAAGCATCAACTAGTAATGCATTTGTTTTGTTTTGCTTTTTAAAATTTGTTTTATTTATTTATTCCTCCCCCTTCTTTGCACTTGCTGTATCTGTTTGTCTTCCTTGTTTCTTTAGGAGGCACAAGGAACCAAACCCAGGACCTCAGGTGTGGGAGGGAGGCACTTAGTTGTTTGAGCCTCCTCCATTCCCTGCTTTGTTGTGTCTCTCATTATGTTTATTCTTCTTGTGTCTCTTGTTGAGTCAGCTTGCCTTGCCTGTCCTTCACTTCAGCTTGCTGTCTTTCTCATCTTCTTTAGGAGGCACTGGGAACCTCTACTCCCTGCTTTGTTGTGTCTTTCATTATATGTTTTTCTTCTTCTGTCTCTTGTTGCATTAGCTTGCTGCACCTGCCCATTGTGCCAGCTTGCTGTCTTCTTTAGGAGGCACCAGAAACTGAACCAGCAATCTCCCATGAGGTAGGCAGGAGCTCAGTCACTTGAGCCACATCAGCTTCCCTAGTAATGCATTTGGAAAAAGACCTTGACCAAAAGAGGGAAATTCTAAATACAAATGAGTTTCTATGGCTAAGAGATTTCAAAGTGAGTCAGGAGGTCATTCCAGAGGTTACACTTATTCATGTCTCAGGAGGATCTCACTGACTGCCACAGTAAACAATGTCTCAAGCATGGGTGCTCCTGAGGGCTCTAGAGTCTTCTGGACCTACAGGCAGGGCAGACAACCACAGGAAACTAGCACCTGTTGATGGGTATTACCATGGAATACAACAATTTAGGGAGACAATCTATGAAATCAAATTATTTTTTGTAAAAGGTCAGTAAATCTAAATCCCTTAGCTAGACTGATGAAAAAAAAGAGAGAGGATTAAAATAAGTGATACCAGAAATGAGACAGGGACATTACTACTGACCCCACAAAAATAAAAAGGGCTATAAGAGGATACTATCAATAACTGCATTCCAACAAATTAGGCAACCTCAATGAAATAGTCAAATTTCTATAAACACACAAACAACCTATACTGACACTAGAAGAAATACAAGACTTCAAGAGACCAATTCCAAGTATAGAGATTGAATGAGTCATCAAAAATCTCCCAAAAAAGGAAAGCCCAGGACCAGATGGGTTCACAGGTGAATTCTACCAAATATTCCAAGAAGAATTAATACCAATCCTTGCTCAAACTCTTCCAAAATATTGAAGAGGAGGAACACTATCTAACTTAATCTATGAGGCCAAAATCACCCTAATACAAAAGCTAGAAAAGGATACTACAAGAAAAGAAAATTACAGAACAATTTCTATTATTATATAGGTGTGAAAATCCTCAAAAAAATACTAGCAAATCGAATCCAACAGCACGTTAAAAGAAATACACCATGATCAAGGAGAATTTATTTCTGGTATGCAAGGGTGATTCAACATGAGAAAATCAATTAATGTAATATACCACATTAACAGAATGAAGAGGAAAAGCAGATGATCATCTGAAAAAAGTCATCTTGGGAGAACTGAATGTCCATATGCAAAAGAATGAAATAGGACCTCTATCTTACACCATATACAAAAATTAACTCAAAATTGATCAAAGACCTAAATATAAGCACCAGACCTATCAAACTCAGAGAAGAAAACCTAAGGAAACATCTTCAGGATCTTGTATTGGACAATGGTTTTCTAGACTCTATACCCAAAGCACAAACTACAAAAGAAAAATAGATAAATGGGACTGCATCAAAATTAAAAATGTTATGGAGGGGAATGCAACCATGACAAAGTAAACTTATTAATATAGTAGTAATAGAAGAATATGTAACATTGATATGAAGATAGTGGTTACCAGAGGTTCTGAGGAGAGGGGGAGGGAATAATACGTGGAACATAAGACAATTTTAAGGCATTGGAATTAAGTATAAACCACAATGTAAATTATAGACCTTGGTTAGTAGCAATGCTTCAGTATATGTTCATCAATTGTAACAAATGTACCACACGAATGAAAGATGCTGTTAATGGGGGAAGATGCTGAAGGGGGAAGGGTGAGGTATATGGGAAACCCTTATAATTTGGATGCATCTTTTCTGCAATCTAAAACCTCTTTAAAAATAAAAGTTATGTTAAAAATAAATATAATAAGTAAAAATACGGTACCAAATTAAAGCAAAAAGAAGTTAAACATGTTTGTGCATCCAAAGACTTTATCAAGAAAGTGAAAAGACAACCTCCTCTGTGGGAGAAAATATTTGGAAATATTTGGGTATAATATTCAGAGTATATAAAGAAATCCTACAACTCAACAATAAAAAGACAAACAACCCAATTAAGAACTGGCAAAAGACTTGAATAGACATTTATCCAAAGAGGATATATAGATAGTCAAAAAGCACAAGAAAAGATGTTCAATGTCATTAGCAATTAGGGAAAGGTAAATCAAAATTACAAAGAGCTACCATTTCACACTCACTAGAATGGCTACTTTAAAAAACAGAAAATTACAAGTGTTGGAAAGGATATGGAGAAATAGGAACACTGGTTCATTGTTGTGGGAATGCAAAATGGTGCAGATGGTATGGATGACAGTTTGGCAGTTCCATGGAAAGTTAGGTTTAGAGTTACTATATGACTCAGAAATCTCACTTCTATGCTTATACCACAAATATTTGAAAGCAGAGACTTGAACAGATGTTTGCACAATGAGGAAATTAAAACATTTCCTCTAAGCATTCTGAATTTAGGGATAAACATTCCTGCCTCATTCCACATTTGCCAAGATTTGTACTGGGAAAATGTGCCATCCCAGCCAAGCAGGCTTCGTCCATGCGAGAAGGCAATCTGTAGAGCTGGTGCAGCTTGAAGGCCTGTGTGACATGATCTTCAAAGTCTTCACATTCATTTTATTTTCCTAAATGCTAAAACAAATGCCATGCAATGGATTGGCTTAAACAATGGGCATTTATTGGCTCACAGTTTTGAGGCCAGGAAAAGTCCAATCAAGATGTCACAAAGGTGATGATTTCTTCTTGAAGACTATGGTGTTTTGGGGCTGCCTACCAGTGATCCTTGACCCCTGTTTCCTCCTTCACATGCACATGGTGACCTCTCCTGGCTTTGCCCTTCTCTTCCAGGTTCAGTTGATCTTAAGCTTCTGGTTGACCTTCACTGTGCTTATAAAGGATTCCAGTAATTCAGATTAAAACATAAACTGATTCTTTTGGGCCACACCTTACTTGAGGTAACATCTAGAAGAGATCTTATTTACACTGAGTCCACACCCACAGGAATAGATTAAGTTTAAGAAAATGATTTTCTGGGGTATGCAGCTCCAAACTACCACAACATCTCTCCCACATCTTAAGATAATATGCTTGTTTTCCACTGTGTAATACTTTCATTACAGAACAGAAGAAGCTCTCTGTTCCATGTCCCAAGTTAGGGAGAAGTTATAATTTTGTTCTGAGATCACTTTTAGCAATATTTAATGGGTTAAATGATTCCCTCTATCCTAGATTCTATATAATTTATTATTTCTTAATTGATTTCAACCTTGATTCAGGTGAATACTAGGAGTCTGTTTTAAATTCACAGTTAGGACTTGTAATTGTGATTTCCAGTGTTATTAGATTATTCACAGAGTATGTAGCCATAAAATCCCCAATTTGGGAAAATTTGTTAAGGTTTCCTTCAAGCACATTTTTAAAGTTTCATGAGTATGATAGAGAAATTAATATCCCCATCCATATATTAAACATTATTTGTGCTTCCTTATTTTTTATCTATTTATTCTGACAAATTCTGAAAGACATGCATTACTGTGACCAGGAGATTTCAGTTTTTATTTCAGAGATTTGGTATGTAATGCATTCATGGTTTGATATGTCCTTTCCATGGAAATACCTATTGTACTTGTGTAATAATTTCTGTTTTTCCACTTTATAATTTTAGTCTTGAATTGTGCTTCATCTAATACTTTATCAACAAGTCCTACCTTCATTTTGTTAGCATTTGTTTCATTTAGTTTTGTCCCCAACTTCCTTTAAAATTTCATCAACTTGTTTCACTGGTGATGATTATTTTTTTCCATGAGTCTCCCCTGCACAGCTCTCAGCTCCTTGGGAACAAGGGAACATGTGGATAAGCCCTGTCTGTTTTGTTCAGCCGAGCATCCCGTGTCCAACACAGAGCCTGGCACAGAAATGGGCCCCAGAAAAAATGATTACCAAATGAATGGGGGCACGATTTCTTTTGCACACTTGCTCATCTGTTTATGATCATTCCATTAATCTTCCTGGTCCAAATCACACTTCCCATTCTGTAATGATTAGATTCCTTCTTAGAGAGACCACAAACTGTGGAGATCTACTCCCTTCTACTTTTATGTACACACTCCCTTTGGCTAGGAATATCTCCAGATAAAGGCACATATACTCATTTTCTACTGTAGGCATACACATGGAGGGGGTGGTCTGTACATCAGCATCAGAGGTAGTATATGCCATGTGTGAATTTCACAAATAAGTAATTTTTTAAAAAACATTTAGCACCAATTAGTTTTTACTTTTAATGTTTTCTAAATCTTGATGAAATGTATTCCATATTGCACCTTCAAGGAGAGTATTACAAAATGAAGTATAAATTTGCAGCATTAACACTCTGACCAGCTACCTGTTAACCTAGTGTAGCAGGTGTTGCTGATGCCCCCTGACCCTCACACTCCTGCTACCATCACTTTGAGTTCATCTGCCTGGGGATGGGTGCTTCCCTTGACCTTTGACAGCTCCAGAATTGATTTCTGCCCAGAATGTGAGTTTTAAACTTATTCCTCACTTAAATATCTGGACTCTTTATGCCAGTCACAGATCGCATACCACAAGCATTATAATTTAGCTTGTCCACAACAGCACATTTTCTTTTCCCCAAATGTCCTAAATTAGACCTCCCCTGCCTAAACCCACAGCCATTTGGGGACAAACATTTATTTGATTCACCATAATAACCTTGGTGTGTCTCGTTCCTACTACTGCAACCTCTCTTCAGCAGCCTTGACACTTATTTCTGGGCAAATATGATTGCTTCCACAGGACTCAAGTACTTCAGGCTGCCACTAGAGTCCTACAGCCCCTGTCACTGGTACATGCCAGACTGGAACTAGTAAAACCAGCTCCTATTGGGAGATCTAGTCTCTCAGATTTGGGAGTACAGACAACAAAAATGCCCCCATTCCCATTATGCTATGATCATTGTATCTAAAGAACTCAAATTGGGCAACTACAGGAAGAGGACAGAAAGGAGTACAGCCTGGAAGTCTTACCTGACACCAGCTTGAGGAGACTGAGAACCAAAGTGAGCACAAGAGGCATAGATATGTCCATTTGGATCAGGATCAGGCTGTGGAAACAGATGACAGGAGGGATGGATGAATGGATTAGAGAGCAGAGGAGATCAGGCCGGCTGTCCCAGGTTTGGGAGACATGGAAAGGCTCAGCATTCTTCTCGGAGTCTCCCTGCCATCTGCATGTGTTAGGAGTATCAGGACTCTGGACTTGGAATCACTGGACCAGGTGATCAATGAGCATTTATTAGCAGACCATAAACACCAATCTCTTAGCTCAGGTACGAGGTGGGACAGACTGGAAGAGAGCTTCATCTGGGGTTAAGTCTTTGCCCTGGGTAGATGGTACAGAATGTCAGGTGCAGGGATATTTTTGGGCCAGTCTGCCAGGCAGCACTGTACAGGGTAGTGGGTTGTCCAGACATGCAGGCAGGGCTCCACGAGAAGTAGCCAAGAGCAGGAGAGACTGACAATTCCTAACACAGTCCAAGGTAATCCTGTCAGACTCTCTTGTTTGAGTTCACAGTCAGGACTGGCTAGAACAAGACAAGGCCTCCATCACCAAAGTTCCAAGATATAGCAAAAGGTACATAGGCAGTGGTTTAGATATGGAAGAAAGGAGAAGACCCATTCATGAAGCCTTTCACTAAACACACTAAGCCAGGGCACCCACAATTAGAGATCACACTGTTTTCTGCTTTTCAAACACAGGGAACATCATAAAGAGTGACCAGCTACTAGTTCAGAAAGAAAGTTTACACAAATAGCAAAAAAACTACCACCACAAAAAACACATTTGCTAACCATAATGAAATTAAGAGATAAAAGCAATTCAACAACGTAAGAAATGGGATACCCTTAGAAATAATTAAGAGCATAGTATTAAATAACTCAAATGTCCAAAGGAAACCATAATAAATGTTAGAAATTATTTAGAATAGAACAAGAATGAAAATATTGCATTTCCATATATGATGCATATAAAGTAGCTCTTAAACAGAAATTGTCATAACTATCAAAATTTTCTGTGTGTTGCCTCGGCATCCATCTTCCTTTGGCTGAGCCACTTGCCTCAACACTGACCTTTGACCTAGTTAATAAGCAGCTCCCCAGCTCTGGGGAACAAACTGCCCCAGGCCCAAGCCTTTATCTGGGCCACCACCCACATACCTCATGCAGAACCCACAAGGGCCCCAAATGATAAGCCAATTATCCCCAATGCCCTTGGACTCCCAGTCCCTTTCCTTTTTGTGTACCTTTGCTTTAAACTTTAACCAATCCTTGACTCACATGGGATATCTACAAACCTCCACCCTGGACCATAAAAAAGGTTCAAGTCCACGGGTCCCTCTTACTCTGCTTACCTACTCCCCACCTGCTGGTTGAGTCACCTGGACTATTGTGCTTCTCATTGATTCTTTATGGCACCTTTCTCTCTCTGGGTCCTGTGAATAACAAACTATCTTTTCTCATGCCTGGTTTCCCCATTGTGTCACACCTGGCCTCCACCCAGATCCAAATTTTAAATCCAACTTAACTAATTCAAAACAGAAATGATTACCTTTAAATGTTAATATTAGAAAAGAAAAAGAGTCTGAAAATTAGCTGGTTCAAAAGCCAGAAGCAAATGGTGCCCATAGTAAAATTACAGACATACGTGAGAGCCCCTGCCCTGTAGGCACTTAAATACTAGAGGTAAGACAAGCAATGCTTTGTTTATATGCCCTTGTGTAAGATATGGTAAGGCCAGACACATATCAAGAGAGACTGGAAGAGTTTGAAAGATTTATTATACACATGATTTCCTGGGGGAAAAGAGAGCACACCATACAGGTCATATAAGAAAAATACCAGAGTCAGTCACCAGGCAAAGGCACTGAGAAAGTGTCTTTATTGTGGTTTCTGTGGGAAGTATGCAAAAGTGGCACAGGACATAAAAGTGTGGCATTGACTGGGCTCAGCACTTCCCATCACCTTCCTTGCCCTCTCAAGAGGAGGGCCTGGGCAGGACCAAGAACTGCACAGAAGCCTTCCTGGTGAAGTCACTGAAGCTGAAGTAAGGAGGTAGGTAGGGCAGAGGGTGTGAGGATCTTGTCTGGCCCATTTCAGATTGGATTAGGGATCTCACTTTTCCCAATGAAGACACCCCTTCTCTTACCTGCTCAATGAGATGCTCTGTAGGTTTGTTCTGCACCCCCACACACACACTGCACCTCCCAATAGTTGAAGGACCAGCATAGATTCAGAAGTATTCCAGGAGCCTCAAAGTCTCCCGATCTAGACTGGTCCCTCCTGGTGACTTCATGCCCTTCTCACGGGGGCAGGCTCTGGGCAGTCCCCAGTGAGCCTGTGCTACTTAGTTTGACATTGTGCTCCAGCTCCAGCTCTGCCTAACTCACTTGTGACCTTGTGCAGTCTCTTTGCTCTGCACCCTGGGCTATCATGAATAAAGGGAGGTAATTTCCAAGATCTTCTCTTTTGGAGATCCAATTCTCAGCGCTGGAGATAAGAAGTGTCAAAATAAACCTGGAGATCTTAGCAAGGAGCTTTCTAAACCTCCCTGCTTCTCCCTGTGCCAAGGTCTGGCCAGCCAACCTCTCCTGACAGCAGAATAAGTGGTATTCCCCCACCAGTGAGAAAAACCAAAGGTTGTTTTTTTCCCCTAATCTGAAGACAAAAGCTACTGCTTTTGGACTAACTGTGCCCATACCCCTGTTTACATAAGCCTAGGAAAGAAGGAGTCTGTGTCCCTAGGAAGAAGACTGCCCACAGGAGCTGTGTGTCAGCCTCAGAACTGCATTTTATTTATTTATTTATTTATAAAAGAACAGGCCAAACTTTAAGGCTCAGCTTCTAAGTTCTGTTAAATAATGGTCATGGAGTTTTGGGAACTTAAGAGGAAAATAAATGGAGTCATGAATGACAATGTGAGAATCTACAGATGTCAAAGGAGAAGAAGCTGTAGATTGCTCCACCGACTGCTTTGAATCTATAGTTGATATCATAATACTTCACTTTGACCCACAGTGAACTTAAACATCACTGCTTAGCCCAGTATGTTGAAGGGATGCAAATCCATTCTTTGCAGTTAACAGTGAATCTGGAAGAGAAATTTCCACCATGTAAGTCCAGGTAAAAAGAAAAGCCTTTGGAAGGGGAATGAGGAGACCAAGCCCACAGGGTGGTCTTACATACATCACAGCTTTTTAGACCCATTTCTTCCCCCGGAAATGTGAAGTCAGACAGAATTTCTGGGGTTCTCTCTAGGGCACATTCCATCTTTCTCCTGTACTTCGGTGACCAGCCAGTGTGAGGGCCATCTCTGTATTGACATATCTCTCTAGTGCAGGCAAAGGGAAGGAGTCTTTGTTTGTCAGGGGCCACTGAATAAACAGCAGCTCAGATAGATTTTTTTTCTTAGAAGAAACATCCAATTAGTTTGCATTTCGGTTGAGAATAGAGATTTTGAAGGCTCATTTCATTTGACATGTGCTCTGTATGCTTTATTGGCAAAATAAATATATGCTTTATTGTAATGCAAGGGCAAGAGGCAGCACGGGGAGGGAGATGGGTAAGGAACTCCAAAAGTAAGAATTAAGTGTGAGAATTGGGAGAATTAAGTGTGTGCTCTTGAGCTGTATGTATATCAGAATAAAATCACTGTTCTTTGAAGTTATGACTAACTTTCTGCATTAGGAAATGATTTATTTCCTTTTATTTGAGAATGTTAAGGAATGACTTGGGTTTAGAGTGGGCTTTGAAACTTTGCTGGCAACTTTTCATTTTGTCCTTGGAAAGGTGAGACACTACACCTTTGTTCTGTTAACTCCACCTTGTTCCCAGTGACCTTTGGAACCAGCATTATTGAGAGGGGCCCTTTTTTCCTAATTAAGATCCGATTTTGCTCCCTCTAAAGTGGTATAAAAATAAATGCCATTTTCCAGAAGAGTAATAAATTTGCAGTAATTATGGTTTTAATGAAAATGAATATTTTTATATTTTATTGGAAATGTTTTAAAAGAAATACTAACATTTTTATATAATGAAAACGCCATAGAGGAACACAACCATATAACAAGTGCTAAGATTTCACAATAAAAATACACTTATAAGAAAAAAAAAAAAGATCTGATTTTGGTCTCAGGGGTATCATTCTGTAGAATAATTTTTAAAGTCCTCATTGGGGGAAGGGGAACTTGAGGAATAAAGGGTTTAACTATGTCTGCTTGAGCTACTTCTATCAACGACCCCTCAGAATGGACAGGTCCCAGAAGCACACCGGAAGACAAGTATCATTGGGTGGCATTGAGGGTCCTGAGGGCCACTTCTCTCTGATATTTGTACTGAACATAGAAATTCTGTTGGCCTGTGGATTTACCTCACCATATTTGTGGCTGACAGATGTTCTTCTCTGATGGGTCTGCTGGTCCATCTCCCAGGCACTGCCAACAGGGCTTGTCTGCTCTAATTCCTACCAGGATAGGGCAGGAGAGTCAGAAGATACTGCTAACCAGGAATAGACTGAGAGAAGTTGTGGGGTAGGGCTTTCTTAAGAACCTCAACTGTCTGGCCTCCTGAGTATTTCTGAATTAGGAGCCCAGATCATCTATTTCGTTTATCCTTTTGACTGAAGAAGCTGGGTGGATTGAGAAACTGCTTAAAATATTTTAACTTTCGGATAATGAAACATAATTCCTCAACATTGTCATTGGTCCACATCAAGGTCCCCCTTTTAGATCATACACTTTTGTAGTTTTTGATGCCTGTCATTTTGTCCAGTATCCACCACCGCAAGGCAATGGAAAACACTTTCACAGGCCATCAAATGGGCTATATTAGATCTGCCTGTCCCACCCCGCCACCCCTGGGCCCACACCACCGTCTGGCTCAACTCCCCTGATGGCAGGATTCACAGATTCCTGACATAGAGTGTCCTGGCTCACCAGTTCATCCCCCACTGTGAACCATTCCTAACAACATCATTTAAATGCAAGAGTCAAAACACAGGAAAACTTAAAGAATAAAAAACAGTTACAAAAAAAGTTAGAAGGCTAAAAATAGGAGAAATAAAATAAGATAAAACAAAAT
>PVKH010013573.1:0-16836 GCA_004027955.1 Chaetophractus vellerosus | reverse complement strand
CTTTTTTTCATTTTGTTTTCAAAGAAGTTTTAGATCACACAGTGCTAACACTTGGGATAACATGGGTGAATCTTGAGGACATTATGTCGAGTGCAGCAAGCTAGGCATTGAAGGACAAATATTACATGGCCTCACTGATATGAATTAAGCAAATCAAGCAGACTCAGAGAGCTATTGTCTGGAAGATAACTTTACAAGTAATAGAAAGGGAGAAGAAAGTTTTAAGCTAACACCCATGCAGACGAAATCTTTAAGGTGGAAGTGTGTAGTTGGGCAGTGAAGAGATATTACAGGAGGGTAGGAGGGTAGTGATACTGTTGGGTTGGGTGGTGCAGGTTTGTCAGGTGGGTAGAGTGGGGAGGGTGGGTTGGATGGTCCATGGAATGGGGTGGGGGGGTTGGGGAAAGACCAGGTGAATACTGGGGATTGGCAAGTGTGTGGTTGAAAGTACAAAGTTGGGAACGCTCTTATGGTAATATGACAAGGAAGGGTTATTGGTTTAAGGTGTTGGGGGGGGCATTCAGTACAGAGCACACCTGTGGCATACTTCTAGGGAGTGTGTGAGTAATCATTTTGTCATAATGTTTTGTATTAGTGGGTAGAGATCCACATAATGAGTGGGAAGGAGTTGGACTCCCATCCTGGGGAGGACTGATATGTTCTCAAACAGAGAGGCGGGAGTGACCAGTGTGTCAAGACCTCAGTGTTGTTGCAAGTAACTATGAATCTTGTCATTCAAGGAGTGAAGCTGAGTGGTCTCATGGGCCCTGAAGGGAGAGGGATGGAAGAACAGAATAGATGGAAGAGGGGGTATTTAGTGGGCAATGGAAGTATTCTACATGATCTTGCAATGATGGACACAGGCCAAGTGAAATATCATCAAAATTTATAAAAGTGTACAGTCTAAAATGTAAACCATAAAGTAAACCATTGACCATGGTTAGTAGCTATGTTTCACTATTTGTGTATCAGTTGTAACAAATGTACCATCCACATATAAAAAGGTTTTAGTATGGGAAGTGGGAAAGGGGGGGAGGGTATTGGGTATATGGGAGTTCCCTGTATTCTGTATGTGACTTTACTGTGACCTAAAACTTCTTTGAAAACAGGATGCTTCTTAATCATATTAATAGATTCTCTTACAGGAGAATGAAATTCAGACGGAGAGGGAGAGAAAGCCTCTGAAGCAAGAAACTGAAATCAATGAAACCAGAAGAGAGACCAGCAGATACCACCATGTGCCTTGCCATGAAGCAGAGGAGTCAAGGATCTTCCAGAATAAAGTAGCGCATTGATGATGTCTTGATTTAGACATTTTCTTGGCTTCAATACTGTAAGCTAATAATTTCCCAATACTGTAAAGCCAACCCCTGGAGCAGCCCAAAAAATTAAAATAGCTCCCTAGAAGTCTCTCATTCTTGCTAGTCCACACTCAGCCTTCAAAATTTATCAAAATCACCACTTAATTGTTCCTACCAGTTTATGATTTGTGCAGCTTCTGTTCCAGTCAAGTTGGTCTTTTCTGTGCTTCTCTATTTTCATTTGTCTCTCTAGATTCAGAAATTTCAGTTTGTCCTGTGACCTCAATTCTCTGACGAGTCCAAGAAAAGTCATTGATTTTCAATCTGTTCAACTTCTTTCTTGGTTCTAATACTAATATGAAGAAATCAAAGTTCTTCATACATTGGAACTAAAGCCAGAACTCTTGGATTATATTTTGTTTTATAATTTTAATTTTTGTTACTGCTTACATTTGTATGTGTATTTGTTTGTGTGGTGTGTGTGTGTTTGTGTAGCTTCATCTTCAAATTATTTTTGTTGACTCACATCTACAACTATTAAAAAATAATTAAAGTTACATAGACTCCTATGTCTTCCCACATTTCATCTTCTAATTGTTTTTATTTAATACATTTTAACATTTGCACACTTTGCTACAATTTATTTCAGTTTGTATTTTAATCTTCACATTCATGTTAGTCTTACTTCTGCAGCTGAAAAACACTCTGTAAAAAGGGATCAGTGTCATATTCATATTCTAGATAGCAGGAATTTTTCTTATGAGCCAATTAATTCCTTTAGTGTTTGCTTCCTTCCAGTCAAGAAAAATCAGCAACTGTATGGTTGCTCACTCTGTTCTCTTGAAAGACTGATTTCTGCTCATATATCTTGTCTGTGTAATTTCTCAGTAAACATCATTTCCTTTGCTTATTCTTGGAATCGATTGAAACCAAATACAGTCTTCCTCTACCAGCCCAGGCACTGCTGTATCTGTTATTTCAAAGAAGATATTAAAGGTTTGTCAGAGAATGTATGCTCCTTACTTTGGAGAAGCTGATTCTACAGAATGGTCTGAGGCATACAGTGATAGGTAGATAAATCTGATGTAATTAGCCAGAAAGATATTTTGAAGAGTTTTGTGATTGAGGACATTTAGTAATATCAGAATTGCTTGGCATTACTCTAACATGAAGGCAATAATATATTCTCAGAAATCTCCTAGAGTAAAATTACTTGAAAAAAATTCTATATTTAATAAATAGTGTAATTACATGCTAAGTATCTAAAAATCAGTTAAATAAAATGTGCTGATAATTGGCAGAGGGCAGACTAAGTGTGGTTTGAGACTGTGTGTACCCCAGAAAAAAACATGCTCTTAAATCTAATCCATTCCTGTGGGTATGAACCCGTTGTAAGCAGGACCTTTTGAAGAGGCTAGTTCAGTTAAACTGTGGCCCACCTCATTCAGGATGGGTCTTAATCCTATAACTGGAGTCCTTTGATAAACAGAATGAATCAGGCATGAGACTGAGAAACCCACAGGAAGCAAGAAGCTGAAACTACCTGGAAGCGATGGAGGAAAACAGGAGATACCACCAAGAGCTATGTGACAAAATAAGAGCAAACTGTCGCCTAAAGCAGGTCCCAGAATGCCACAGTCTTGGGGAGAAAGTATCACCTTGTTGATGCCTTTGTTTGGACATATTTCTCAGCCTCGAAACCATCAAGTAATAAATTCCCATCGTGTAAGCCAAACCTTTGCATTGGTATTTGCTTAAGAAGGCTAGGAAATTAAAACACTAAGTAATTGGAAAATTAGTTTATTAAAAAACTAAATAAAAACTTTATTATAATATGCTAACTATGAAACAATATTTTGTTACCTATTAAGTGGTTCTATGAAAAGTTTGTTATAAGTGTAGTTAAAAAAGAAATGGAGACACTGATGAGGAAATGGACCTTAAATGACCTCTGTGTGCTTTCTCTTAAGGAAACGTGTTCAACAACATTGTATAATACACAATTACAACTTCTTATTAACTGGAAAAGTGATACTAAACTATAAATGTGAATGAGTTTCAAACAGTTGATTGGAAAAAAAGGAGTTCTCTTTAACATTTATATCACCTCCTGGTACTGAAGTATGCATGCATTGTTTTAAAAGAGTGTTATTTACTCAACAATCTATAAAACTCATCTGACTTATTAGATTTTTCTTTCTCGTTCCAAAACTTATTAGAATCTTTGCAGTGAAATATTAAACCCTTAGGTTATAAAACTTACAAATGAACCATTACTGTCTATTAGGGACAATACAGGTGCTATATATGGGTCATCTCTGACTAATATCACATATAATATTTCAAAGGTAAAAATAGCAGACCTATAATGCAATGCTTTACTGTGAAAAGAAGATGCTATATAAAATGAAGTGCACACATGTTTTCTTAAAGGAAACAAATATATGTAAATTTTAATTCCTAAACATTTTACAGAATTATTTCAAAACATTCTGCAGTGCAGTAACATTTTTATAACAATATATATTTGTAGATTATTCAAATTTTATTCTAATTTATTCCTAGGGCAAGGGGAATAGGAACAGAGATGAAAAGCAAAAAGAATTAATATTGTCAAGTGGAAAGGCCATAGAACTAAGAGCCCAGAAATCTGTATTATAATCTGGGCTCTGTTAATAGCTTTGTTTTACTGGAGGGCATTTAATTTATTGTGTCTTCAGGCTTGTTATTTATTAAACAAGGAGTTTAGAGTATAAATGCTAAGAACAATCCTGGAGGTGAAAGTTTTCAATTATAAGAATAATGCCTTCACAAATAAGCCCACACCTTATATGATAATACATCTAAAAGGGTCCTATTTGTAAATAGATTTGGACCCACAGGAATGCAGATTAAGATAAAGAACATGTCTTTTGTGGCACATAATTCAATCTAACATTTTATTTAGGATTTTTATCCTCTTTTAGGAATGAAACCTTTATCATTATTTAATACCCCATGTTATCCCCGATAATCTTTGTTCAGAAGTCTGTTTTGTCTGAAATTAATCTAATTACACCAGGTTTCTTTTGGTTAGTTCTGGCATGGTACATCTTTCTTCATCCTTTTGTTAACCTTATATCTGAGTCCTTGTATGTAAAATGGGTTTCATTTAAACACTATATAGTTGGATCTTCTTTTCTTATCCACTGACAATCCCTGTCTTTTAACCAGTGTATTTATACCATTCATATTTAAAGTCATTATTGATATAGTTTTATATTTGTGACTGTTTTCTACTCATTGAATTTGTTCTTTGTGTTTTTCCTCCTTTTTTTTTCTGCTTTTCTGGTTTTAACTGAGCATTGCACATGAATCCATTTTCCCTCTTCTCTATGAACATCAATTTTTCTGCTGAAAAATTGTTTATTACTCTAGAGTTCCCAGAACACATTTTTAACTAATCTAAGTCCAACTTTAATTAACTCTATGCCCCTTCAAATGCAGTACAGTACCTTATAGGAAAGTATTAATTCTCCATTCTTTCCTCTCATACCTTTTTACATTTCTGTCCTTGATTTTACTTACCTATATCCTGTAATCTCTAAAACATTGTTGCTATTATTACTAGAACAAGCAATTATCTTTTAAAGCAATTAAGAATAAGAAAACTAAAAGATTTTAATTTAACTTCAATTAATCCTCTCGTGCTCTTTCTTCTTGTATGTAGATTCAAGGATCTAATCTACATCATTTTTCTTCTGCCTTTAGTCTTTTAAGATTTCTTGCAAGGTAGAGCTGCTGGCAATTAATTACCTTACTTTTTGTTTTTCTGAGAACTTTATTTCTCCTTTATTTCTGAAGGATAATCCACAGGATATAGAATTCTTGGTTGTGTTATTTTATTCTTTCAACATGTAGATATTATTATACTTACACATTTCTAAATATTTTACTTCACTGTATTATTTCTTGCATGGTTTCTGACAAAAAATGTACTGCAATTATTTTTATTTTTCCTCTCTATAAAAGGCAAATACTTTCTTCTATATTATTTAAAGATTTTATCTTTATCTTTGGCTTTCTGCAATTTGAGGATGATATTCTTATGTGCAGATTTTTCCTTTAGTATTTGTTCTGCTTCATATTTTTCTGTTCTCTGGATACATGATTTTGGTGTTACTTAAAATATTTCTTTTGTTCCTTTCTTTCTTATAATACTCCAATTAAATATATTCATACTTTTTGAAATTATCCTATAATTCTTGAGTATTCTGTTATATACCTTTTCATTCTTTTTTCTCTTTGCATTTCACTCTGGTGCAATAATAAGGTATGGGGCAGGGGAGCCCTCCTAATCTTCCAGCTAATACTCATACTAAAAGTGGACTTTTGTTTCAGAGCTGTGATCTTCACAATTGTTTCTTCAGTGGGATAGCTTTTTAAAATATATATATACACACACATTCTATATATTTATTTTTTCTCTTTATTTATTTATTTTAATAATAATTTCCTTTTATTTTTTAAAAGATACTTAGATTACATAAATATTACACAAAAAGTATAGGGATTCCCATATGCCCCACCTCCCATACCTCCCACAACTTCCCACATAAACAACTTTCCTTAGTGTGGCACATCATCTGCAATGGATATACACATCCTGGGGCTTTGCTACTAAGCATGGACCACAGTTCACATTGTAGACCACAATCCCTCCCACACAGTTCTGCATGTTAAATGCTGATATAAAATGGCCTATATCTGTCATTGCAATGTCACTCAGGATAATTCCCAAGTCTTGAAAAAGCCCTTTCCCTGCCCCCAAAGCATCCATTGGCCACTGGCTCCACATTAATGTTTTAATTTCTTCCATTGCTTGAATCCTACTCTTCAGCTCAATGGACTCAGCCAGGACACCTGGCGGGGAGATGATGATGGACAACGGCCATCCCAAGGAATTAAGAGAGTCTACAGCTGCAGGCAGGATAATCCCATCCATCTTATTCATGGGATATAAGCCCCCTCTCACTTGGAGGTAGAGTGGACATCACCATCCCAGACTCCTCAGGATTGGGGGAAGAGCTATGGACTAGAGTGGACTTACTGGTATTTTGTTATAGACATATTGTGAGTCAAGCAATGGAAGAAATTACATTAGTGTGGGATAGCTTTTTATTTCCCCTGCCTCTTAGTCCCTTATCTAGCTACAGGGGTACTAGTTGGCTACTTTCTCCCTATTTAGGTGAAATTAGAGGCTGAAGGGAGCTGATATTAGGTCTCAAAATTGTGCTATGGCAAAATACTCTCCACTTGAGAGTAAGCCTTTTTATGGAGAAGGATCTGGGCAAATTTCATAATGACTAATTTTCCTCTCTCCTTGTCAGAGCCATGAGAACATCTTTCATGGATCCTCACTGTATGATATTGGTGGGGTTTCTAAAGGCAAAGTCCACAAAAACATTGGAGATCCCCAAGACTGCAGATTCCAGGACTTGCTCATTTCATTCTAGTCCACATCAAGCAATTCATCAAAATTATCATTTAAGTGCCATTATGAGCTTCTGACCCCTGGCTCTTCTATTACAGGTAAGCAGATCTCAGTAGCTTTATCCCCCTGGATGCACCAGTCTCTATGGATTTCAGATTGGCAGTTTATGCCAAAAATTCAGTGCTCTGATAGGCCCTAAAAAGTCCTTCATTTTCAGTTTGTCTCTCTTTTTTCCTATTGTTAGGATGGGAATTATGACTTCCAAACTCATTGCATGTAAGAAGCAAAATCCTAAATCTTACTAATTACTTTTAAGCATAAAATTCCTAAACAGTAATTCAAAAATTCCTGGTCTTTTTTTTTTTTTAAATAGAATCTGTGTAACTACCACCCATGAAGTTTCTTAGAAAAACAGATACCTGGAGATTCCTTTCCAGAATGTTGTAAACTAGATAACCTGCATTGATAAGAATGACCCTTGGTGATTTGTTGTACAACCAGGTTATAGAAACTAACATTCTAGTAAATGAAGGTTATTTTTTATTAGAGTTACCCATTCATTGTTCTCTATTTAATTTCTTTTGCCCTTAAAATATGGCTAAGCTTAATTTAAATCTGTATAATGATCTAACTTATTTTAAAGCAGTACTATGATTTTTCATGTTCCTTCAAGAATTCCATCCCACCAAATACTGTATTCAAACTTTTGGTTACCATTAATCTTTCTCATGCTTAAAATAGCACATTGGACCACATTTAACTAGAATCAAGGTACCTGATAAAACTCTAAGAAAGGCCTTCAAAAGATAATACATGCAAACCAGGTCCTTAAAAGATAGAAACAAATCTTTTCATAAAATTAACAGGAAGAGAATACTCAATGACACATTTAAAATTATATAGAAGAAAATGGTTAACTGTAACTAGGGAGAAATATTTGGGCACTGAAACATTAGGTATGCAGAAGTGAAGTTGGGAATCATGATTTATATTTTATTAATGTAAAAATAATTCAGAGCCCAGAACACACTTGATCTATCATTATATAATGTCAATCTAAACATGTAAACAGAAACCTGGAGTTACAAATTCATTACCTCAGAAGTAGGTATTCTTGGAGCCTCATAATTTTGATGTATTTTATTGTTTTACACAGTATGTATACATATTTATATGTTGAAATCTATTTTTTTCACTGGACTGAAAGTATAAAAGTTAATTGGTGATAGGGAGAGAGTGAGAATAGAGAACTGAGAGAGATCTAGAAAGCTATGTAAGTGAAGAGCCTGGATTTTTATTTTCTTCCAGGTAAAGCTTAATGGAAGAGGAAAATCTGGAGGGTGAATTCCTGTTCTGAGCTCTGAAGTTTTTAGTCCTGCAAAGACTAATATATCCCAAAACTTTGACAAGATTAAGGGAAAAATTAAATCAAATTTCCATATCACTCAAAGTATTAATATACCAAATTTCAGAAACCTGAGCAATAGATGATATCACTGAGCTACAATCAATGAAAAATCTTAGCAGCCCCAGATTTTTCTTTAAAAAAAAAATAAAATTGCATTGAAGTATATCATTCATACATGCTCATACTTAAACAATAACTCCATAGTAAAAGTTGTGAACTTACAAAACAAATATGCATGCTGTCATACAGGGCTCCCATACATCACTACACCACCAACACCTTGCATTGTTGTGAAACATGTGCTACAAACTATGAAAGAACATTATCAAAATATTACTACTAAGTATAGTCCATATCTTACATTTGGTGTATTTTCCCCCAACCTAATTGATTATTAAGACCCTGTGTTAGTATTGTATATTTGTTATAGTTCATGAAAGAACATTCTCATCTTTTCTGTTAACCACAGTCCATCTTTCACCACAGGATTTCCTGTGTTTACAGTCCCATGCTTTGTACAGTCCATTCCAAGTGTATGCTCAGAGGCTTTTATTTTCATTACAGAGGTGTGCTTCACCACCTCAGTCAATTTCAATACATTTTCATTACTCCAAAAGGAAAATTACCATACTCCCTTTTACTTCCTTATTGGTGTCCCTTAGAATTGGTATAATATCTTCTTGCCATTGCTGCAAAAATATTACATTATTACTAACTCAAAATAGTCAATATAGATAAGATATCTCTTGTCTCCAAATATGTTAAGTATATAATGGTGATAGCCTTGAATAAAAATGTTTAGGAACTCTTGTCCGACACAGAGTACCTAATACATAAGCCAAGTATCCTGGTATTGACACATTTAACTATTTCTTATCGGGCTTTCCTCAGTTTAAGGAGTTATGATACAACACAGTCAAGTACCAAAAATGCCAACATGTCACAGTAATTTCTTCCTCTTCCTTCATCCAAATTTCAGTTAAAATTTTTACTTTAAGTTTCCCAAGCACGTGGCACATTTGAATTTACTGTTTTTGGTTTTTTAACCTGGACCATCTCCCTGTACACTGAGTTAAGTGCTTTTATCATTTTATTTTATTTTATTTTATTTATTTTATTCATTGTCATTGTGTCCAACTGATTTTGGCAGTTACTTCCATCCCATGTTGTTTCCAAATGTGAGGATACCCAGGGTTCTCTTTTGAATCTTTTCATGTGTTCGTTTTTAAGAAGTGACTCAATGGAAAATATATTTCTCCATCTTTCTTCAGACAAAATGGATCACCAGCTTTTTTTTCAAATAAATTTTATTGATACATATTAATAAAGCATAAATCCATCCAAAGTGTATAATCAGTGGTATTTGGTACAATCACATAGTTGTGCATTCATCATTTCAGTTGTTATCAGAGCATTTGTATTATTCCAACAATAATAATTTAAAAATCAGACAAACAAAAAAACATCATCTCTCAATCTCTCTATGCTTCCCTTGCCATACATAGCTGCTCTTCTGTTTCCGTCTCTCTAATTTATCTGTTTAATTTTGTAAAAGCAGTCTTATATATGCAATATTACCAATATTCTCATTTCACATGTAGTTTCACTCTGTTATACAGTCTCATGTTACATTTTTTAGGTTTTCTTCTAGTAATATACATGTCCTTAGACATTCCTTTTCAACCACTATCATACCCATATAATAGCTTTCTTAATCACAAACACCAAGATGTGCTCTCAGCATTTCCATTCATTTACAAAGATTTACAAACAACCTTTTCACCAAGTCTGCAGATTAACCCTCAGCTTTCCATTCTCTACTACCCTCATTCTATTTTCTGATAACCTATATTCTAATTACTAAGTCCATGAGTTTACACAATATATTTAGTTCATAATAGCACAATCATATAGTCTTTGTCCTTTTGTATCTGGCTTGCTTCACTCAAACTAATGTCCTCCAGGCTCATCCGGGATGTCATATGCTTCACGACTTCATTTTTTGTTACAGCTGCATAATATTCCATCATGTATATACACCAAAGTTTTTTTATCAATTCATCGGTTGATGGAAACCTAGGTTATTTGCATCTTTTGGCAATTATGTGTAATGTCACTATGAACATCAGTGTGCAGATGTCTGTTCATGTCACTGCTCTCAGTTCTTCTGAATATATACCTAGTAGTGGTATTTCTGTGTCATATGACAAGTCTATTGAATTCACCCTTCATCAATATTTGATCCACAAGCCCTCAAAAATTGAATGGGTTTTGCCATTGGAGAAGATAGAGAATAAGAAATAAAATTGTGGTTTAATTATGTACAAAATGATGCATTAGCTTTTGTATGATTTATTGTCTCAATTAAAATATTAATAATGAAAAGAAAACAAGATGTGAATCAAGGAGCATGCTTACAATTGTAAACTAACTGCACTGACAAGATGCTTCACTGGTCCCATAGGGTGAGTATAAGCTCATTTAAAGTCAGCTTTGCTAGCAAATTGTCTTCAAGGTGTATAAAAAGATTTCCAGTACTCTGGATAAGAATAAGGAGATAGAAACTTAAATCATAGTACATGACACTTCAAAAGGTTTTTTATCTCACCTAATTTAAGATTCATAACTACAGCCAGGCTATGATTTTATTCTGACATTTCATCTGCTTAGCATAAGGAAGAGTCATCATGACCTCGGAATCTAAGCCAGCTACAGTCATTCAGCAATCTAATTTTATACTCAGTAGGCTGGTATACCTTTCATCTTTCTGTAAATGTTCTGGTTCCTCTAAGAAACATTATTTTTTGTGTTTTATCTTCTAAACTAGGTAATGGATTAGTAGCGATCCTGCAGATTAAGATTAACAGCATTTACTGGTCTGAAAGATGCGGATTTTAAAGCCTTCTTAATGAGAATAATCCTCTTTAGGTATTTTGCCAGCAGCTTGATAAAAAATGTTCTCTAGTCCAATTTATACTGAGATATTTTCTTCTTGAATTTTCCTGATTAAATGAAACAGAAATATTTTAAATGTAATTTATACTTCTCTCAGTTTTAGATAGATCTGAAATACAGACTGAATTTAGAGTTTTTTAAAATTTCCATTTTTATGTTCTCTTTTAAAAATTCTTGTGTGCTTAATATTTTACATGGTAACTTTTAATGTCATGCAATTCTATTCAGCTTATGGAAAGCTGGTGACACATGAATAATCCATTTTTAAAATGAACTTCCTTCTACAGGTACATGAATAATACATTTTCAAATGTAGTGATTAATCCTGCTAAAATATAGACTAAAATTGAGGCTCATTCAAGATCAACTAAAATATCAGCATACTTTGAATGTGGTCTGTGTAAGAAATGAAAATAATAAAGGCTATAGTGCACAGCTTGGGTGTATGAATTTAAAATTTCTAAGGAGAGGCAGATAGGGACAGGCAATTAAGAAAAATGTGTAAACCACTAAAAGTTCTATCAATCTGACTTTCTACTGCCATTTTCAAAATATTTTTTAAACTGACCACCACAAATCCCCAAAGAGTAGAACACTATGTTTAAAGCAGCAACCCAAGAAAGGAAGGGATAGCCATCCAAACATTATCTGCTCCATGTACACTCACAGTAGACCCAGGAACATCTCCCAATAACTCAGAGTTTCTGGGTAACAGAAGTGAAAAACTGCTTAATATTTTTTCACATTCATTTAGGCTGATCTGCAGCAATTTAATTTTTTTTAACATTATTCCTCTCAGCAGTGCTTTTAGAAGTGTCTCTTAAAGATGATGAGGTCAAAGAGAGTTATGACATTTAGTAATACTGTTTAAAAGGTCAAAACCGTAGAGCATGTGAAGCATGAAATAAAAGAGCATTCTATGGTTAGATGTAATAATCCCTTCGAGTAAAGAGTGGAGTTGGATTGCTGCTACAGGAATGAAAAGGCATAGAACTTCACAGATATGCACTGAACAAGATTAATAGTTTTCCATATGTGATTTACAGGAAACTGGCTTTCCCCAAGGATATTGCAGGTTGTCTGCCAGCTTAAGTCTTTCTTTTTCATTAATGTTTTTATTATTTAATTTATATATCTTGCCTAATTTTAAAAGCAAATTGTACTTAAAATACATGGAAGAATCTACTAAATGAGGAAATTAAGGCTAAAGTTCAAAAGTAGGGAAAATATGATAAATTCAGGGGAATGTTATTACTGAAAACAATCCATAAGGTTCTAGAACATTGTAATAATTAACATAAAAATTAATATGGGTCTACAAAAATCTAACATAAGGAACAAAAAATAATGATATTAATCATAGAGTCCATGGCACAGAACCTATCTTCTCAGTGCTTACAGTCCAATCTGTAAAACAAATACATACATGTTCAATTTCAATTTGCTATCTAAATATTATCATAAATTGTCTGAAATATGTGGCCTGGAGTAGTACAAGACTGGAGGTAATTACATATTGGAATGCTGTTGTAGTAATCTGGGCAAGACGGTAGTAGGTGCAGTGGAAATAGAGAGATATTAAAGAAGTAGTAATAGCAAATTATGGTAAATGATTGGAGCATGTGCATGGAGCATGAAGAAAGAGGAGGAATCAAGAAAGAATGGCTCCACATCTTTGGTTTTTGCACTCTCCAAAATAAAAAGACAGGAAGAAGAATGTGTATCCAGGCAGGAGATGTGAGTTACATTTTAGAAAAATTAAGTGTAAGGCTGCTCAAGAGAAATGGAATTATTTTTTAATTACAGCCAGAGTGAAATTCCCCATGGGTCTTATCAAGATGAGAAAATATAATAAAATAAGCAATGTCCTCAACAACATTTTTCTAATAAATAAAAATCAAATTCCTTAGGTTATTTCTTATAAAACATATACCTTTACATGGTCTAAAAACATTTAAATTTAGTACAGTGAAACAAATATACTGGTTTCCAAAATTATATTATCCAGGAAGGCATATTGGAAAATTGGGTTATAGGAAATTTTCTTCTCAGTTTCTTTGGGTCATTATAATGGAAACGTCTAGATGGGGATCATTGGGAAAGCTATTTCTGTGTCTCCCTTCACACTTGTAATTCTTCTGGGGAGAAGTAATGATCAAAAGAATGACAAGAATCTCCCAGATATTATTACTCTTTCCCCTCTTACCTAATACCATTGCATAATAAGATTAAGGTATTAAAGGTTACTGTTTCTATGTTGTTTTCCCTTTGTACCTTTAGGTTAGTCTACTATGGTAACAGACCTTTCCTCACTGATTCTAGGTTCCAATAATCTGTGTCAGGGATTAGGGTCTGTTTTTTAGAAGCAAGTTTGAGTTGCATCCCACTTTTTTTTTTCTTACATTGTTGGGGCAAGATGAGTGTAACACAGTGATTTCTCTTGGTCTTTTTAAGTAAATGTCCACCTGCAAAGCAAAATCTCATTGTGCTTGAGTCTCAGGCCTAGATTTTGGGAAAAAAGTGGTGGAAATCCTTATATTTGCTTTAGATACAAGCTTTTTATCCAATAAAGTCTTTCCAGAAATAAAACATATTTTGATGTCAATCTGAAGTTCCTGTCTATATTTCAAATTTTAAAGAAACTGTAGTGGTAAAAATGCAGTCATACCCCCAAATAAAGCCAGTACAGTATCTCTTGGGACTGAATTTTGAAGTGTTTAGGAGAATGGATGAAATAACTGCACTCAAGAAGGTTTAAAGCAGGGTTTCTTAACAAAGGGTCCACGAGCTTGAATTTAAATTTAAAAAACCCATTATTCTTGTGGAAGCGTATTCGTGTGGGTGTGATATATTTATTAAACAACACACAGTATAGTGTGGATTTAGTAAGAGGTAGGTGGTTTTTAACGTGACTGGCAAAGGGGTCCATAGAACAAAAAAGGTTAAGAAACCCTGGTCTAGAGTTTGATATTTGGTCAAATAAACAGAACAGATCGAGATTCCTAAAGAAGGAATAGAGGAAAAGAAGCATTCTCCTGGAAGCGAATCAGCTGTGCATAAAAGGGAAATCTTAAAAGTTGTACCACATACCAGGGCAATGATCAGGTGTAGAAGAGCTGAGGAAGTATGAACAGTTAAACACAGGCTACTCTAAAGATCGGGCTTTAGTTAGACCAAGCATCAAAGGAAAGCCTTAACACATAGCCAATATAGAACAAAACCCTAGGCAAGAGGGAGAAACTGACCTTCAGAATTAGCACATCAAAATAATCAGATGTCTAGACATCAGCAAAAATTTACAAGCTATCCAAATATAGAGGAATGTATGGTCAGTTAAGGGAACAAATTAAAACTTCTGAGGAGACACAGACTTTGAAACAACTAATCAAAGAAGTTCAAACAAATCTCCTGAATCACTTCAATGAGATGCATGAAAATATGGATACAAATAATCAAATGGTGGACATAGAGCTATAGGATATTAAGAAGACAATGTGTAAGCAACAAGAAGAATCAGACAGTTTATAAAGAAACATAACAGATATTATTGTGAAAGACACAATAATGGAAAATTAAAAAAACATAACAGATATTATTGTGAAAGACACAATAATGGAAAATAAAAATACACTAGAGGTATATGATAGCAGATTTGTATGGGCAGAAAAAAAAATGAGCCAGAAGACAGGACAATCAAAAATCATCCAGTCAGAAAAACAGAGAAAAGAATCATCATCATCATAATAAAGAGCTGTACATACACATGAAGTGTGAAGCATACCAATATATGCATATGGAAGTTTCAGAAGGGAAAGAGAAGGGTAATAGGGAAGAAAGAATATTTTAAAAAATAATGGCCCCCAATTTCCCACCTCTTTTGAAAAACATAAATATTCATGTCCAAGAAGTGCAGCACACTCCAAACAGAATAAACTGTATTAGACCTACTCCAAGAGACATACTAAACAGAACATCAAACGCCAAAGATACAGAGAGAATTCTGAAAACGGCAAGAGAAAAGTGATTCATCACATATAAGGGACCCTCAGGAAGGCTGAATAATGATTTCTCATCAGAAACCATGGAGGTGAGAAGGAAGTGGTTTGATATATTTAAAGTACTGAAAGGGAAAAGCTGCCAGCCAAAAACTTTATCAGGCAAAACTGTCCTTAAACTGAGGGAGAGCTTAAAACATTCAAAGATAAACAGAAACTGAGATAGTTCATCACCAAAAGATTGCTAAAGAGAGTCGTTCAGGTTGAAAAGAAAAGAAAGGGAAGAGTAGCTTAGAACAGTGTGAAGAAATGAAAATCATTTTAGGCAAAAGAACACAAATAGGTTGAACATGAAAGAATTGAAAAGATAATCCATGCAAATAGTATCCAAAAGAGAGCTGGGGTAGCTATATGAATATCAGACAAAATAAACTTTAAGAGTCAAAAGGAGTTACAAGGGGCAAAGAAGGAAACTATATATTAATGAAAAGGTCAGTTCACCAAGAAGAAATACCAATCACAAATATTTACACACCTAACCACAATGCCCCAAAATATATGAGACAAACACTGGCAAAACTGAAGGGAGAAGTAGACATCTCTACAATAACAGTTGGAGATATCAGTACACTGCTCATCAATAGATACAACATCTAGACGGAAGATCAATAAGGAAACAAAAACTTGAAAAAAATGATAAATGAACTAGACCTAACAGAACATACACACATTACACCCCCAAACAGCAGGACACACATGCTTCTCAAGAGCACATGGATTGTTCTTCAGGATAGACCACATGTTGCATCACAAAATGTTTCAATAAATTTTAAAACACTGAAATTATACAAAGCATCTTTTCTGATAAAAATGGAATGAAGCTGGAAGTCAATTATAGAAAGAAAAATGGAAAATACACAAATATATGGAAGTTAAATAGCACACTCTTAAACAATCAATGAGTCAATGAAAAAATCACAAGAGAAATCAGTAATTATCTTAAGATGAATAAAAATAGGGATACAACATATCAAAACATATAGGATTCAGTGAAGGCAGAGCTCAGAGGGAAACTTATAGCCTTAAATGCTTACATTAAAATGGAAGAAAGAGTTAAAATCAAACACTTAACTGCACAACTGGAAGAACTAGAAAAAGAACAACAAACTAAATAAAAAACAAGCAGAAGGAAAGATATAACAAAAAATAGGTCAGAAATAAAAGAACTGGTGAATAAAAAAATAGAGATAAAGAAAACTAAAAGTTGCTATTGTAGAAAGACCAGTAAAATTGACAAATCTTTAGATAGACTGACAAAGAAAAAAAAAGCCATGAACAACTGTATGCCAAAAAATTAGACAATGTAGATGTGCATAAATTACTTACACTGCCTCAACAAGATATAGAAGATATACAAACCAATAACTAGGAAAGAGATTGAATCAATCATCAGAAAACTCCCCCAAAATAAAGGCCCAGGACCACATGGCTTCACAGGTGAGTGCCACCAAATATTCCAAGAAAAAAACAATACCAATCCTGATTGAATTCTTCCAAATATTTGAAGAGGAGAGAACAGCCAAATTCACCCTATTATAAAAGTCAGATAAAGATACTATAAGAAAAGAAAATTACAGACCAATTTCTCTTATGAATATAGATACAAAAATTCTCAAAAAAATACTTATTTTGAATATTCTCCCT